>PVKM010005217.1:0-48748 GCA_004027735.1 Carollia perspicillata
AGACAGATTTCAACTAGATTGTCCTTATCCTGCACAGAAAACACCTGTAACCATTATCCTCAGTGACATTTTTAAATACAAACAAACACACAATTTTTACCCTCATTGAGAGCATATTTTTTTTCAGTGCTTTTTTTAGAGAGGAAAGGAGAGAGGCAAAGAAGGGAGAGAGAGAGGCGGGAACAGGGGAGGACAGAGCGGGAAGAGAGAGAGAGAGAAACATCAATTAGTTGACTCCCATATGTGCCCTGACTGGGAATCAAACTCACAACCTTTCTTTTATGGGATGATGCTCCAACCAACTGAGCCATACCAAGTAGGTCACTATACATTTTTACTTATACAAGCAAAGAAACTGTTATAACTCCTTTAACTAGTAAATTGCATATGTTAGATTGAGGCTTTTCCCCTAGTACCTGTACTACACAATAGTTCGAGGTGTTTTATTTTATTTTGTTTTGCCTTTTACAAAGTTTTTATATACCTCTGAAGCCAATTTTTAAAAATTGTGCATTGTATGATCACAGGGGCATGCAGGACAAATGAAATGATGAAATGTAGCCAGGCAGTAGGTGCTCTGTCATCTAAAAGGAGGGCCTTTAGGTTGCAGGTTCAACCCCTGGTCAGGTTGTATGCCTAGGTTGGAAGTTGGATCCCTGGTCAGGGTGTGTACAGGAGGCAACTCATTAATGTTTCCCTCTCACATTGCTGTTTCTCACCTCAGTCTCTCTCTCCTCTACCCCTTACTCTCTCCGTCACTAAAATCTAATGAACAGACTTAACTAACAAGCAACTTAGAGACAGACCATCGATAGAGAGCAGGAGGACAGCTAAGGAGTGGCAGAGGGTGGGGTGGAAGGATTGAGCACAAAGGAAAAGGACTCACGGACAGGGACAACAGTGTGGTGACTGCTGGGGGCAGGGGGTTTAAGGGGATTAAATGGCAATGAAAACAACAATGAAAAAATCAATCATATTATTGCCACAAAAAAATAAAATCAATGAAAAGGTCCTTGGGTGAGAGTTTTTTTAAAAAAGGAGAACATTTTCTTCATGAAAAATCCATGTTTTTCAAAGAAAAAGATTTAAATCTCATCTGACCATACCATTCATTGCAACACCTAAAAAAAATGTAGTCCATTGGAATGAAATACCAGCCTGAGGTGATTTGCTCTGAAAAACCAACTGAAATGAAACATGCCATTTTATTTGTTATTCAGATTGCCAAATACGACAAGGTATAATTAGGCCTCACTTCCTGGTCTTGTTCACACACCTGAGTCCCCTCCCTGCTCCAGCCACCGCTCTGCGCGCCCGGGATCTGAGGGGAAGCAGCAGAGGCAGCTTTCCTGGGAAGTGGCTCACTTTTCTACAAACTCCAAAGTACGTATTTGGTCCGGATTGTTGGGAGGAAGAGGACAGGTGCGATTTAGAGAGGTACCGGTGTGGCTAGAGTCAGAAAGGTAAAATCACCGCAGCATTCACAGTGTCTGAGACTCTCAGGAACCTGAGTCGAGGAGATTCTCAGCTGTTAAAACATCCGTGTGTGTGTGTGTGTGTGTGTGTGTGTGTGTGTGTGTGTGTGTATAGTTACGTGGTGCAGTGCTGTGTCTGGGTGTGAGAGTGTGTGTGTAAAACACCGCCCAGCACTCTCGATGAAGCTGTTTGCTGTCTAGCTGATGGGGTAGTTGGTGCAGGGCCCCTGAGAGCGACTTGCTAACAACATAACTCCTTCTGCACCTCACTTTTCGTTGTTTAATGTAAAGAGTCCCCCACCCTCTCACAGTGGATACTTTGTTTTTTTACTTTTTCATTTATTATATACATCATTTAGTATAGTTGTCCTTGGTAAACTTCTAGAAGGAACACAAAAGGGACATGCGTTCTGGAAAGAGGGCGGCTGTGACATCCGTGTGCTGGGCGCACAATTTAACTTTGTGTACTCATGCTGTCTGTTTCCGATGTCGGTCTTGGGGTTGCTCAGCGATCACGCGGGCCAGGTTTGATCTAGTGACTCCATCATCAGACCAGACGAGAGCCAGAACACTGTGCGAGGAAGCCACTGAGCCCTGCTTAAGCCTTGGCCAGAACGTCCACCAGGTTTGGGAGGTGATGCTGCCCTCCTTGCCAGGATCAGAGGAGTGTGGCTCAGCGGACAGGGCGCGCCCAGCACAGGGTTAGCCGAAGGAAGGCTCCTTTGGAGAGGAGATGAAAGCTAGAGACGCAAAGTCCTTTGACTTCTCAAGTTCCAGCTTTTTCAGAAACAGAGGTATTTTCCCCTCATTCTCTGCCCTCACTTCATTGTGCTTCCTCCTCCCTTAACCCGAATCATGATTAGCTGGCAGCATGACTAAAGCAAGACAGTAAGGGGCTGACTAATAAACCAGGAAAAATTGTAGACAAAATCTCTTTTTGCTTGTCTTTGGGGAAAGAGGGTCCACTGCTCAGGGAAAAGTTGTGTTCAGTGTACTTGCTGAGCAGAGGCAAGGAGATAACCACTGGGCTTTCTAGGAGTCTGTGGCTTTCTGCAGTTCTGTGGAGCCGAAGACACACCAAGGGGACCTGTTTCCCCACACCCTGCTTTGACTAGTCATTTTGGCTTTCATAATTCTGAGGTAATGATGGCATTTCAGTGGACAAGTTCCAAAAGCATAGAAGACTGACAGCATGATCTAATAAAACATCTCTCATTTTATGCCCTTTGGAATGTAATCCAAGTTATAACAATGGCTAATAATTACCCGCCCTAACTGTAGCAACAAAGTAGCTGAATGTGCACCTCTAGCTGTTTTATGTGTGCAATTTCTCACTCTCAGGCTCTCTGTGTAATCCATTCTTTCCCCGCACTTTGAAGGCTTGGAAACATTCAGCACACATTTTCACACCATAGGAAACTTTGAAGAGTGACTTGTCAGGTCATGCTGACCTGTTCTTGTGTTTGCATAGAGGCTTGACCGGGATGAATCTGTTTTTTTTAACTAACAGGTGTAAGTTGAGAATTGGTGAATGAGTGACAGGAGGGTTGGGAATCCTTTTTCCCCCTCATAGACTGTGAAATTTACTCTTGTCTACCCATGGGAATGAATCGCATTTGCAGAGAGTCAAAATATGCACTGAAGCCAAAATCACAATTTCATGTTGCTCTTCACAGTGAAGTTTAAGTAGGAGGACACCACATCATGGTGTGCCTGGAACAATTCCCATTTATTCTGTAACTGTTAATGGTAGCCTATTTCACTCTCGGAAATGTCCTGACTTGGACATTATATTATATGCTCACCCTGTTTTCCAAAAAGGAAATAAAAAAAAACAACAACAGTAATTTCATGTGCTGTGGAAATGGAAGATTGTCCACACACACACACACCCCCAAAAAATTCTTAAGAGTTAACAGTCAAGGACAGATGAGATGCTAGCAATCAGCATTAAAGGTTACAATACCATTGGAGAGTCAGATAGGATGTTAGTGATATAATTCAACCCAGTGTTTTCCAAAGTGTGTTCCACAGAACACGAATTCTTCAACATGATTCGCAGAACGTCCGTCCCATGGTCAAGTAAGACTGGGAATTATGCTTCCCATTGTTCTCTCTCAGAAACTCAGTGCGAAGCTCTAAAAATTTTGTACTAAAGACAGATGTTTAATTTTGTTTAACCCAGGGCTCTGTAAACCTAATTGGCTACAGAACCCTTTTTCAATTGTATCTGCCAACTTGCTTCAGAACTACTTTCTTGCGACCCATTTGAGATAGCACTGGGCTGGCTCAGTCCTCACCTCTCACAAAGAAGGAAATGAGCCTCCAAAGGGAGAGCGGCAGGACCACAGTTGAGCCGAGCTGGCGTTCGGGCAGGGACCGCTGACTCTCCCCGTCCTCCGCCCTTTCCCTTCCGCCACCAGTGTGGGAAATATCAGGAGCCATCTGAGGGCTTGACAGCTCCTTGCGGCACAAACAGTATAGATTTCTGATGCCACTTTTGTAGTCGTGGGTTTTTTTAGGGAGAATGATGAAATATCTGCATGTTCATAGTGTTCAAACACGACGCTACCTTTCACGGTCCGTACAAAACAAGATGTAATTATTTCTGAAGTTTATTTTTTTCTCAACTGCCCTCCCCTTCTATTCTATCTTTCTTTCTTAGGAGATAGCATGATTATTAAAGGAAAGAATTGCTAAGATGTGGGTCGTGTTTGGGATCAAAATCTATGTGATTATTTCCTGGGCTTTGAATTTCAAAAAGCCAATCTATTTATTGGTCTCTTTCGGACCATAGGGTTAAAGTACGTCTGCCGCCCACACAAATTTAGCCATTGGTCTTTGAGCTAAGCACTCCTGAAATTATAGCCATAGTAAATTTAGACAAGGACTAATTTCTCTTTGGTCTGCCTATTAATCCACATGACAGAATAAACATGGTGTGTCTTGTGGTTAATACGAACATATGTAAAAAATTAAGAAATCTTTGGTGACAAGACAAAAAGTACCCCATGAAAATTAATTGGTGTTTAATTGCGGATGTATGAAATGTGATATTTACAGACAGCCCAACTTGGAGTTAGGCATAAACAAAATTCATCTTGGGCTTAAGTTGCCAGTTTCGTTTGGGGGGCTCTCCAGTTCACAGCAGAGCACTGCCATTCCTTCGGGGGAAAAGGAACACCTGGAAAATATAACCACTGCGGAACCATTGATCTCTCCGGGGTTTTTTTTTTTTCCCCTGCCCTTTATTTTGGTTGTAACATTAAAGAGACGGGCTCCTTTAGTTTTCTTCAGGCGTGCACTTCCATTCAACCATGTGGCTGCTCGCACTCTGGGGGAAGGGGGCAGCTGTGGGCTAAATTTGCCAGCCTGCAATCATCACTGACATCCTTTTGAAGATACATTTTTCTAGGAAGCACCAATCACTGGAGTTGTGGAGCAAAAATAGACATCTTTCAACTTCACTGCATTTCCCTCTGAGCATAAGGAAGCTGGCTTGGAGGAGAAAATAAAAACTCAACTGTTTTTTAAAGGTTTTTATTTTAAAGCACCTTATTGTTTCTATTAAATGACTTCTAAGATTTACCATTTCCTTAGCAGAGTTGGAAACTATCAGCTAAGATTCATTGATGAAGCTTTGTAACTTTTACAAGTCAGATTTGTTCGTTTTAAAAGCCACATGTTTACAATGCAGGACACAGAAAATTTCCGGGATACGTAGTTGTGCCTCAAAAAAAAAATAAAGATACCAAGAGAAACTGTCAGCCATAAAATCCTCCTTCCTTTTAAGTGGTAGAATCAGAATAGATATTTAGTAGTCAGCTTGTAAGCCAAGTGATGCCATATGTGATTTTCTTTAACATAAACTATTAGTATAGTACACTGGATAGTATGTATTATACTTTGCCAGTGGATTTGTTAGTTCCTCTCATTTAAGCGGTTGAGTTTATTCTCATAAAAATCAATGATGTTGCCCTTCTCTCAGAGAACCAGAGTGTTCCAGCACTCCCAGATGCATGTCCCGACTCCCGAACACAGTTCTGAGGCCCACCGCTAGTTGTCAGGGTCCGTAAGAGAAGAAAAAAGGAAGGCCACATCAGGGAGGAAAGGTTTCTCACACTACCCAAGAACAGCAGCCGTTGGTGGTTTTCGAAGATAGCCACTTGCTCAGAAGCAGCTGGAATCCTCCTGATTCTGGGCCTTCTGACCTCTTTTGATCTAACGAAACCGTGGACGCAGCCACTCTCCTCCAACAGAGGGAGGGCCTCAGACAAAGTCAGAGCCCACACCTTGAGTGGTAGCGTGTGAACAGTTAACTACAGGGTGCGGCAAAGATGGGTTTGCCGTGGTGAGTGTGCAAAACACAGAGTGTGGTCTCCTATTATTATTTATTATTGTATTGTTTTTCATGCAAGCAACTGTAAGCCTACTTTTGCCCTACCCCATATTGAATTTTTCTACATAAAACACCTTCTTGAATTTCAACCCTACTACATCCTGCTGGTGCCTTAGTAGGATCCTTGAATTTTTGACACCATCTCACTTTTAGGCTGGGATATATAAAAGATATATCTAGCGATAGATATAGATATATGGTATCTATATATCTGATGTTTTGGAAGGTTCCTTCTCAGCTTCTCACGGTGCGGCACTTACGCGGCTGCTCAGTAGCCCTACCAGAGATCAGAAAGGAAGAATTAGCAAACTTTGTTAACACTTTTGTTAATCTTCACAGTAAAAAGTTTGATGAAAGATGAAGCAACGTGTATTAAGGAAAGTGAAATTTGGAAGAGTATCTGGATTGAATTGTCCATCTTCTTCTTTTTCATTTCTGTAGAGAAATGAAAGTTGCCTGTATCTAAAAATGTAATAAGCTATGTTAAAGAGTTGTTGAGAAATAAAATAAAGCCATATTTTCAAAGTGCGTAGCATAGAATAGTCATTCAGAAAGTATTACCCTAATTCTCTTTCCCTTAATTTTAATTTATATATGTCCATGGGAACTGTCATTGTTCCCAAATTTTGTGAGGGTGCGGGTGCCGGTGGGGACACAGGGAAGCCTCAGAGGTGGCCAGGAGGCAGAGGGAGCAAACTGAAACCCAGGCAGAGCCTTTGTTGTGCTTTCCATGGGAAGGAATGGATGAAGCAGCAGACAAGTTTGGAAGAACTAGTCTGAATGGATAATTTCAGTGGGCTCTGGGGCATAGGGGCTGTCTCTGGGTGCTACCTGGCCTGGGGGTGATTAGGAGAAGGGAGTCATAGCCCTGAGGGTGGAGAGAGGCGGTGGTGACATGGTTCTGGATTGGTTAGTTTTCAAATGCAAGGAGTGCTGAAGGAGAGCATTAACTGTAGCTCAGGATGGGCCATTCCTGCGAGGGACCTCTTTTCTAGGCCGTTAGGAGCTTCAACGTGCAAATGGTTCCAATCATAGATTAAACGCACATTTATCTAAATATTGTCCAGGAACTATCCTGCCCTTTTTGTTACTAAAGGGAGTCTACCATCTAAATATTTGCAGCTTTTTTCTCCTCCTCTTGGGTCCCACCCTATCTTACCACAGTTTAACAATATAGAACTGATCACTTGACAGGTACTCAAATCAAGAGGAACCTGGCTTTTCCCTGAGAGTGTCAGTGCAATAGAATGACTCGTGTTTGTGAATGTACTTACCACCTGATTTGGGCAAATTTAGTCTTTTCTGTGCACTATTTCTTCCATGGGTTAGAATCTGAGATGCTTTTGAAGTTTTATTCACAGAGTTGGGGAACAAAAAGCATAAGGTTTAAAAAGTAAAAAACAGGTCAGCCTAGAAGTTTGTCAGCACCAACTATTTCACCCTATGCAAGCGTGGAAGACACAATGAGTCATTTTAGGAGACTAAATAGATTTGTTACATTGTTGCAGAAAATGCATTTGTTGCCTTAATCTTTCTGCCAGTATTGAAATGTATTTCAGTTATTTTATTGTGCTTACTGGTTATTTTCTTTAGCCTTATACTTATCATCATTGTCCAGATTATAATTGATCTTAATTTATCTTTTAAAAAATACAAGTTCTGTGGGGTGAATATGCTGGAAAAGCGTTCTGCAACTACACATAGGCTATTAGTAAATGCTAAATAAGAAAAAAATCATAGTCAAGTTATAAACACTAGATTAGACAATGTTAAACAATTTTTTTTCCTGCATGACTTCTCAGGGCCTTTAATAAGAAAATGTGAATTGCAAATGTCAGGGACTAATATATAGTATGCAGTATCTTCCAAATCTAGTAGGTCACAAATCCTTCACCATTAATTTATTCATGGAAAGCATATTCTGAAGTAATGAGTAGCAGTGTTTGTAAAGCATCAACTGTATGCAATACAACATGGATCACTGAAATAGTTTTAAGAATGCATTTTTCTGTAATGGGGTCGATTTTTTAGCTGGGAAAATAAGGCATAAATGCAATAGATGTCAAATAGTAGAATAAGGAAGCAACACAAGATATCCTAAGGTGATATATCATCAATTATCAAATGAATAATACAAAGGTTTTTTTTAGTACAGAGGAGGAAGAAAGAAACAAACAGAGCACAATGTTTCTTGAACTTACGTGCAGAGGTACAAAACACATAAAACACGTTTGCTATGTTAAAGAAGTGAATAAATAACCTAGAGGAAAAGCCAGGACTCTGTGGAGCAAATTAGCGCGATCCGAACGTAATAGATCAGAACGTCTGGACTTCCACGTGCACGTGAATTACCAAGGGGACCTGCACTGATTCAGTAGATTTGGGACGAGGGTCAAGACTCTGCCTTTCTAACCAACTCCCAAATGACACTGATGCTGCTGGTCCAAAGATCACACTTTGAGGAGCAAGAAGTTAGAGCAAGAGTTGGCCAACTTTTCCGATTCAAGTCCAGACAGTAAATATTTTAGGATTTGTGGGCCATACCGTCTTTCGCAACTGCTCACCGTTGTCACTGTAACACAAAAGCAGCCATGGATATGTAAATGAGCACGGTTGCGTTCCCCAAAAAGGTATAGATTATGGCATTTGAATTTTAAATAATTGTCTACGTCACAAAGTATTTTTGCTAATTTTTCTCAGACATTTAAAAATATAAAAACCATGTCTTAGCTTGTGGGCCATATGAAAACAGGCTGCAGGCCTGCGGGCTGTCAGTTTGGTGAGCTACGAGTTAGAGGTCAGGATATGACATTCCCTCAGGGAGTTAGCAGAGGTTTCCCTCTGAAGCACACTGAACCAAGGCAGCTGATCTCGCTGTTAAACTTGTATTGCATTTTTTCATGCCTTGTTTTCCCTCTAATAGTTGGTTTATGCCTTTTTTATGAAAGGCAAAAAAGAATTCTAATTGACAGTACAGATAGACAAACTTCTCAACTAGTTCCAGAGTTTACCGGGTATTCTTCTTTCTACCACCTGTAGTAGGTAATGCAATGCCTTCCACACAGTAGAAGCCTGGCGGGCACGTGTTTGGTTGAACTTAATCTGTTGAAGGAGTCTTTCGAATGGCTGTTAAGGAGGAGTAGCTCTTAGATGGGATTAATGAAGAGTGTAAGGAGAGAATTTCAAGGAGGTGAAAGCAGGCCAGTAATACATGAGGGCTATGTCAGAAACAATAAATCCATGCAAATATTTGACAGAAACAGAGGATTAGTATAAGAAAATGATTGAAAATAAAATCAAGGCCAAGTTACATGATATGCCTCAATTCAGATCTGAAGTTTAGGGAACAGTGTATACAGGGAAGAGTTTGAAGAACTTTAATCTGAGTTGGGATATAGGGAGGATCCATAAATTCGTGGATATGAAGAGATCAATTAAAAGACTTAAGAGCAATTAACATTTAAGCCATAGTCCTCATGGGTGAGGATCTGGACTATGACTGTGGAAAGGGAACAGGAAAGGAGGAACTGAAAGATGGTTCTAGCCTAGAATGTTCTGCAAGACTTGATGAAAACACAGGGACCACAAACTACCCCAGAAATAAGAAATACTGCTTTTCTCAGTTGCCTCAAAAGTGATATACTCCCTGGCTGCTGTGGCTCAGTTGGTTGGAGCATCCTCTCATAACCAGTAGGTTGGGGCTTCAATTCCTAGTCAGGGCACATACCTAGGTTGTGGGTTCAACCCCTGGTCCAAGTGTATACAGGAGGCAACCAATCAATGTTTCTTTCTCTCCCTTCCTCTCTCTCTAAACAAGCAATGAAAAAATATCCTCAGGTAAGGATTTAAAAAAAAGGTAATATGCATTGCATTACATAGGATGCTCAGTTGGCTGGTATTTTTTTAATGTATTTTAATTCCACAAGTTATATCTTTTCTTTTGTGAGTATCCCATCTTTATTTTTAAATACAGTTTTTGCAGTTAATACTCTGAGTATTAGCAAACAGATTTGTTTTGTTAACATTATTTTCAGATTAAATATAGACAAATACCTATATTATGCTCTCTAAATACAGAAATAGTCTTCCCTGCCATAGTTTCACAAAAGTATATCGAGTCCAGAGAATTTCCTAGAAGATTATACTCAGAAAATATCCAAGTGCTGATTAAGAGCTAAGTGGACAATACAGTCCCAGAGACTTCAATCCTTTCAGTTGTGACACATTCCTACATATTTCTTAAAAAATAAATCACATTTTTGGGGGAGGAGGTTGGGATAGCTTCATAGTTTTTATACAACTCCTGTGGAGAGTTTGAGGTGCTGGGGGAATAAAGGGAAGAGTGTGAGAGAGAACCTGGGCTAAAGGAGTCTGGCAGCCCACAGCCTCCCACCCCAGCCGCGGTCCTGGTGGTTTGGGAGAGGAAAAGTGCTGACCGGCTCGAATGAATTACAACTGCTCCATTTCTCCCGCTGTAGAAGCCAAGTGGTCTGCTAGAAAGTTTTGTAAATATCAGAAATGTGGAAGGCATTAAATCTGTTATTGCTCAGCTGATCAGAAGTCTTAGGGTCAACAAAAATATTGCTGCCTATGATTTTTTTAACTTGATGATTAGTTTCCCTTGATACATTAGATATTTTGAGCATAACGTTTATATTACTTTCATATTTTTCTTTAGATAAGAAATTATAGATAAAACTGTAATAAATGTAAGAGTCATTCATTATAAAACATTTTATATGGCACTTGGAAATTCTGTTCCTTTTGTTTTGTAACTGGAATGGTCTTTCCAAGTTTAACAATATCACTTATTTCAATGTTGACAAAATCTACAAGGCGCTTTACCAACAAAACCTGTGGGAATTGTCTAGTCATTAATTTCACGGTCTAAATTGTAGAGTTTCCATCAGTAATATTGACACAGATCTTTTTTGATCAAACAAGCATCTGATTACATAGCATCCAGCCTTCCACTTCTGCTTTGTTATTGTAAGCATCACCATTCCCTTTCTTTCTCTTCTGCCCTTTGACCTCCATTTGGCCTGCAGATGGTTCTGTGAGGGGAAGGAGCTACACAACACTCCTGATATTCAGATCCGCTGTGAGGGTGGGGACCGCCATACCCTGGTCATAGCAGAAGCCTTTGAGGACGACACAGGTCGCTACACCTGTCTGGCTACGAACCCCAGCGGCTCAGACACAACATCTGCGGAGGTGTTCATTGAAGGTGAGGAGAGGTGTGCGCTCAGGCAGTGTGAATGTTCTAACAGCTTCGGTTTCAGCAGAGCTTCATTGTGAATGTGCTTTTCCAGTGCAAACAGCCTAATGGTGTTGTGATTCAAAACTCCTTTCTCCTGAAAACTTTGTAAGTAAGTCGAACGGTTCTGACACTTAGGAATGCATCAACCCTGTCTACTGTCAGTATTTGTTCCTTTTAATTTGAAACATTTCAGCGACATTAACTCCAATTTATTTAAAATATAAAGCATGCAATTTATTTTTGGTTTCTCTAGTGAAAAAAAGAATGCAAACATATTGAAGTACTGTATCTATCAACCAAAGTTGAAATTTTCATGAGAACAACTAAATATTTTTTAAGAACATCTGACAAAACTCAGACTTTAGGGAATTAGAAAACTTGGTATCAAAGTATTTAGTTTTACATTGTGACTGTATTTTGATCAATGCCAATAATTTTTTAACTGATTGATTTTTAGACAGGGAGGGAGTGACAGAGAGAGGGAAACATCGATCTCTTGTTCCACTTATTTATGTATTCATTGGTTGATTCTTGTATGTTCCCTGACAGGGGATCGAACCCACCACCCTGGCATATTGAGACAACACTCGAACCAACTGAGCTACCCAGTCAGGGCTTTGACCAATACCAGTAGCTTAAGTTGAAAGTGTTTTAAGCACCACAGTCTTACATTATTCCCTAAATCCATATATCGATGCCTATCCTATTCATTGGTTGCTTTTCAAGTTAGTAAAATACAGGGTCTGGCCAAAGTAACACCTGCATGGCCCTGGCTGGTGTAGTTCAGTGGATTGAGCGTGGGCTGCAAACCAGAGGGTTGCCAATTCGATTCCCAGTCAGGACACGTGCCTGGGTTGCAGGACAGGTCCCTGGTAGGGGGAGCATGAGAGGCAACCACACATTGATGTTTCTCTCCCACTCTTTCTCCCTCTCTTCCCCTCTCTCTAAATATAAATATATATAATCTTTTTTAAAAAGTAGCACCTGCATGAGTGTGGTTGATAGAGTAATAATATGGGTGTACTAATTTATAGTTTTAATTTGAACATTTTACCTAAAATGTCATATGGTGTGCTTGACTGTGATATTATGTTACAGAATTACATGCTTATGATTTTGTAATAAAAGGGGCATTATTTGTGCCAGACCATGTATATAAAGAAAATTTAAATTCCTGAGGTCTCCACAACCTTATTCTTCATCTTTCTACTAGTTTTAACTGTTAGTACCACCAAATTTCTTCCTTATTTAAAGTAGAAAAAAGCAGGATGTGAGCCATCATTTATAGCTCCTTCAAGAACTGACAATTTATAGAAGTAACCGTTACCACTCACTAAGAGTGTGTACCTTTACTTCTAATAAAAGGTTCCTCTGCATCATCTTTGAAAGCAAACATCTGTGAGCTCCTCAAGGGACCATGTCCTGTTAATAAAAGCAAACATTCTGTATATGGCAGTAACTAATACTTACATGGGACTTATAAACGTACACGTAATATACATATGTAACTTCAAACTCCATTTAAACTTCACTGTTAGCCTGCGAGGTATTACTAGCATTCCCTTTTTACAAGTGAGTAAACTGAGACCCAGAGAGGTTAGAGGGATTCATTCAAAGTTACACAAGGATTTAAACCCAAGCAGTCTCTCTTCAGGGCCCATAATTTTAACCACTATGTCATACGCATATCAAAGTGCTAAAGTAATAGAAAAAGGATGACAATGATTTTTAACATTTAATAAGTTAGCAGTATTAGTCATGGGCAGGCTGTGTAGCAAACTTCTTGAACTATTTTAGAATATAATAAAGGGAACTCAAACTTCCATTAAAAACTTGCTTCTTAATGATGATCAGAGTTGTCTCCCAAATCCAACTTCAGATAGAGCACCTTGAAATTAAAAGCTTTATTTGCTTCAGCACTGCTAGAAATGTGGTGAATTTTAGTGTGTATTGCTTTTATAATATGTTAAATGAATTCACTTTAAAGTCATAGCCTATCTACTCAATTCTGCCAGCATTGTTAAGGCCCCACTGAATGGGAGACGGTGTAGGCACAAATATGATTAAGATACAATTCCTGATATCTAACAGCAGAGAGGGGCACATTAAAAAAACAGAATGTACAATGATAAGTGATATTGTAATAAGTGATATGATAGAAATATGTAGAGTTATATGGTCACAAATGAACTTAAAAATTAACTGCAATATATGTAAGATATCCTCACTTTTCATATGAAAGAAGGAAAAATGTCTCTAGCTCTGAAACCAGTTTTAGTGTCTCACTCTGGTAGACCAACAAACATTCACAACATGGTCTTTAATTTTATTTAAATTTGGTTCTTCCCTGCAGAGCTTCTGAACCAATAGTCCTCAATACGGGAAATACACCTCTAGTTCTATCTGTCATTTCATGCCCCGGACTTCAACAAAGGCAGTGGACTTTTTCCCAGTACACAGTTTTCCACATAACACTACTTCCTCAGCCAGCCACCGCCGTTGGGCCTCTGCAACTCCAGACAGACTGTGCGTGAGGAGGAGGGTAAGGAAGCTGGACAGAGTCAGGATGAGGAACCATTAAGATTCAGTCTCCTCTGCCTAATATAAAAAACTAGCGCATTGGCCTTGTGAAATATGAATAATAAATTTTTTTTAACCTGAGAGATTTCAGTATATTTTTATCCCTGAGAACAAAACTTTAGATAAATTCTTAGGCTATTATGACTGAAAGTAATAAATTTTTATATTTTACTTATCCAGCACTAAAAAGACTAAGTCGTATCTTGATTGAATTGTTTCCTAGAGCATGTTATTATATTTCAGCATGTAGTCAGGGAGGGTCTTTGGAAGGGTAGGAAGTTTTCTGTAAAATGTAAAAATCCAAGCAAAGCCTTCCCTAGAAATTTAACAGCCTACCATTGGAAACTATGTAAATTTCACTTTCTTATGCATCCAGTTTCAGAATGGTGCAAGAGAAATTATAACTTAAGAGTAGTAGCTGATGTTTATTTAGTTTTAACTAAGAACCAAGCACTTCATCTTTACGTGGGTGATCTTCTTTAATCTTTACAAAAATCACCCTCATTTTACGATGGAGGACACTGAAGTTTACAGAGGCTCAGTGGAGCCCCAAATCACACTAACACACGTGCATGCACGGGCACACACGTGGGGTTCCACAATTCAAACCCAGGCAGTCTGACTGTCGAATCTGCCTTCTCAACCACTACAGAGTAAGAGGAACTCGTTACTGAGGCAGCTGTAGTCTGCCTGTGATCACTGCAGTCCACTAATAGGATTTAGGATCTGAGCAAAGCACTTTTCAGGGCACATACTGAGCACTATTTAGATTCCATTAAGTGTTTACTCAGAAACTACTGTAAGGTAAGAGCGATGCAGACAGTGGGGATCCTTAGGTGAAGAGGATAGGCCCACGTTCTCACTTCGCTGACTCTCCAGAAGAGGAGAGAGAGTAAACTCACAAATAATTCCAACACCAGCAAGTGCTGGGAAGAAAGTAAAGGTGGCTGATGGGTGAGGGCGATCAGGAAGGCCTCTCTGACAAGGTGGCACTTGATCTAAGACCAGAACCCTGAGAAGAAACCAATAGGAAAAGACTGGGAAAAGAGTGTTTCACACAGAAGGCAGAACCTCAAGGCCCTGGGAAGGGAAGACCAGATGTGTTCAAGGAGCAGAAGGAAGTCCCAGGTAGTAGGAGCATAATAGAGAAGAGGAAGCTTGGAGGGTTGGCCAGTGGCCAGTTCATGGGGACATGGGGCCTTGTGGTGTCTGTTAGCAGTGTGGCATCTGTCTAAATAAGATCTCAAATCTTGGAGGGTTTAAACTGAAAAGTCAGATTAGCTGATTTATACTGGGTGGGACCAAAGTAGGTTTACAGTTTTGAGTATCTGAAACACAGTTTATCTTTGCATTATTATTTATTATTGTATTGAATATTATTTGCCGCATGAACAACTATAAACCTACTTCGGCCCCACCCTGTATCAAACTGTTGTTTTGGAGTATAACGCAAGCCCAGCTGGAAGCCTGTTGCTGTGGTAGAGAAGAAACGACCATGCTGCAGGAGGAGGAGGTGTACATGGAGGTGATGGCGAGTCAGGTGGACTCCAAAAGCTGTGCGGTGGATTTGATGAGGGGAAGAAAGAAATCAGGTGTCTCCATGGATTTCAGGTTTACCATTGGTGTGGACAATGTAGCCAGTCTCTGAAATGGGGGAGACTGGGGAGGAACAGGGTCAAGGGACACTGGGAGGTAAGTGATGTGTTTTGAACATGCTACGTTTGAAACCCCTATTTAGGTAGCCAAGAGGATATGTCAAGTCAGTAATTGGACATGTGAGTGTAGTCGAGCACACAGGGTGAGTCAAACACTTGGGAATGACAAGGATGTCCATGGTAACTAAAGCTATGGGACTGGGCATGTGACTGGACAGGCCTACCAGGGAGAAAGCGGGTAGTGAGGAAGAGAAAGGGAACCAGGTCTGAGCCTAGAAAATCCTTCCTTCCTGTGGAAATTCCAAGAGGGGGAGATGCCAGTGAAGCAGAGTAAGAAGGAGAGCCCTCAGAATGGGGGAGAAACAAGGCAGAGTGTGTGTTTTGGGGGGAGGCGTGAGAGAGTGTTTCCTTACCCCAAGGGGAGGCAGGAGGAGGCAGGGTGATCCCAGCTCTGTCCACTGCTGCTGAGGGTCCAGTCAGGTGAGGACAGGAGGAAACCGCTGGGTATAGCAGCTGAGGATGTTTAACAAGAGGGATCTGGGCAACCTGGAAAGGACCAACGATCAAATGCAACGAGTTGAGAAAATGTGGAAGGAGAAGCAACAAATAAACAATAGATTGTTGGGCAAGTCTTGTTCAAATACCAGCAGAGTGTAGGCCTCTATGTACAAAACAGTGTGGAGTCAAAAAAGATTTTTTAACTGAGGTATAATTGACAGACAACAAGAGTTTCAGGTGAACAATATAATGATTTGTTAGGTGTATATATCGCAAAGTGATCGCAGGAAGTCTAGTTAACATCCATCACCATACGTAGTTGGAATTGTTTCTTCATGTGAGGAGAACCTGTAAGATCTACTCTATTAGCATCTCCCAAACATATAACACAGTATTATGTCCTGTAGTTGCCAAGCTGTACATTACATGTACGGGACGTACAACTGGAAGTTTGTTCCTCTTCACCTCCTTTAACCATCTCACCCCCTCACCAACCCTCTACCTACGGTAGCCACCAATGCGTTCTCTGTATCTCTGGTTTTAGGTTTGTGCTTTGTATTTTTATTTTAAGATTCCACATATGAGTGACATGGTGTTTGGCTTTCTCTGTCTAACTTATTTAGTGTAATGCCCTCAAAGTTCACCCATTTGGTTGTGAATTTCAGGATTTTTTTTTTTTGGCTGAGTAATTCTGTGTGTGTGTGTGTGTGTGTGTGTGTGTGTGTGTGTGTCACATTTTCTTACCCATCCATCCATCGAAGACACTCAGGTTGTTACCATGTCTTCGCTACAGTAAGTAAGGGCACAATGAACATGACGGTGGTGTGGGTATCTTTTCAAATTAGTGTTTTCATTTCCTTTGGATAAATACCCACACATGCAATTGTTTGAAAAGAAAGATGATTTTTGGCAGTTTGTTTGTATGTTTGTTTGTTTTCATGCCCTAATTAATAGGGTTTATATGCTAATGAAAATAATCCAATAGAAAAAAATAGGCCTTGCAGAATGGAGGGAGTCTAAGAGAGCCAAGTCTTTGAAAAGGAGACAGGAAGCAGAATCTGGCCCACACGAGTGCTAGGAGGTGAGGGAGTACTCTCCAGGACTACAGGGTACCGAGATAGTCTCAAGAATTTCAGGGTGTAAATAGGAGAGGTAATGTAAACATATGAAATAAATACATCTCACATTTCTATCACTGCCACCGCTCCTGACCGAGAAGTGGATTACACCGATCATCACAGCTCTGGGAGCTCCAAGGAGGACAGGGTGGTAGTTCCGAGAGTGGGCTGGAGGAAGGTGGATTGAGCTGGACCTTGTGGGTGAGGAGTGGGGTCTGACGGAGAAGAGGGCAGAGCGACAGCGAAGAGGCGGGGGTGGGGCAGGAATACTCAAGTTTGGTGCAAGTTGGCAGATTCTGTTTGATATTATTTATAGTTTCTCAGTTCTTCGAATAATCCAATAAAACACATGCCCTTGTTAAGTACCATTTTGATGCATGCTAAGATGCTACATAAGTAGCTGCTCCTGTTGGTCCCAGCAAGAAAAAGCCTCTCTGAACATACGGTTTTTTCTGCCGGCTCTTGAAAATGTGTTAAGAGAAGCTGAAGGAGTGTAAGCCCAGTTTTGGTCATTCTTCACAATATTTTCTGCCTAACCCAGTTCTGGCACCGTGCACCCAAACAGTCATTTACTGTCTCTGAGTTCAGTTTCTCAGTCTCTGCCTGGAGAAAAGCAGATTGTTATAAGGACTGAGCGAGTTAATTGCCTAGACCTGTGCCTGGCACATGGCGTGAGCTATCATTATCATTACAAAAAAAAGGACATTTTGATTTTTAAAATCTAAAATGTAGGTTAAAAATAAAATATAAAAATCATATGTAATTTCCACTATCCTGTGTTTTATATGTATACCTTGTATTCTGTATCCTCTATTGTACCATTTTTTAAATTTAACCTATTTTTGTTAAAAAACTGTTGAGGAACTAAGAGGTTAAGTAATGTGCATGAGGTCATATAGCTAGGAAGCAGTGGCAACAGAATTTACACTTATGTTTTTTGAAGGTTTTGAATGATGGTCACCATGCTGGTAATTATAGCAGCTGCAAAAGAAGGGAGGGAGAAAGGGGAGGAAGGGGGGTGGGGTGTACTTAGTCCTTAAATTTTGAAAGCCAAACATGTACCAAAGGATGAATTCCATGATGAGATTCTCATTCGGGAATCTCGACCATCGATAATGGTTGATACTTGCTTTTATGAAGACGTCCTATTTCCTGAAGTTGAACCTGTATAATTTATATCTAATTTGTTTTTTTTTAATTATGGGAGATACCACATTGGCAAAAATAAAAATAATTAAAAACAGTAATTTTATGAGTATGGGGAAATGGGCATTTTGATATATTGCTACTTTACATACCTTCCTGGCAAGATGTTAAAAAAATGGAAATAATACACATATCCATTAATAGTGGAATAATAAAATTATGCTAAATCCACACAAATGAGTTTGAAGCAACCACTAGAAAACTATAAAAGTACATATTAATATATTGACATGCATGAAATTCAAGGAAAACAATAATTGGACAGTACAATAGCATTGTCATCCTGTAAATATATATTTTATTATTTTTTATGTACACAGGCACAAACTTCAGGAGCATGTGCTCCAAAGTATATAAATGATGATATTCCAAATGATTTCTTTCTTTACTTTTTGCTACTGTGCATTTTATGGGGTCTTTTCCTACAAGGAAGGATTAAATTGGGTAAGTTCTAAAAACAGAAAGGGGCCACTGTCACAGTCCAGGCAGAAGACTCGCCTTTTTGTGACGCTTCCCCCTGCACTTCATCCCAAGGGCAGAGCAAAGATGATCCGCCCGTGATCCCTTCACTCCGTGTGGGAGGCAGTGCAGAAACGGTTACCATTCAAGGAGGTTCCTAGCTGACGCACAGGTGGAGAGTAATTGCAAGGACCAGAACGTGTGCCGCCTTGAGATTGGCGCCTACATAAAGCAATGAAAGTGATGGTTTGATAAATACAGAGAAAAATGTTAACCTGAGACAGGAGTGGTGTTTCCTGAAGGCAGGTGCAGAGCAGATGACAAAAGGGAGGAGGCAGAAGAGGAGAGGGTTGCCCCGAGGGGAGGGAAGGGAGCTGGCTGGCACAGATGGCGAGATCTGATCTGCTGCCATCTGCAGGAGCTGCTCTGACACCTGAGACAGAAGGTGACATTGAGATTTCACAAGGGTTGGACAGGTGTGCAAAACTAGCAAATGTCTTCTCAGGGGACGCCAACTTTTCTTTTGAGCCTTTACCTTTCTCTGAACATCACTGGAAAAGGTAGCAAAAAAAGAATTTTAAAAGAATGTTTTTCTAAATAGAGATAATCATAGGAGATTTTTTAAAAAATGATTTAAATGTTTGGAATGATACGAAAAATAATTCTTTTCTTCCTAAGTTCAGGCCACTTTGAGAGTGTCTGGTAATTCCTGGAAGATTTTGCCAGCCCTCTCCTTAACACTGCCATGATTCCAGTAAACAGATCTCCCTCAGGTTACCGTGACATTCTGAAAACCGAGTCTACTGGTTTTTCCCCGCTCAGCTCTCGCCTCCTCATCACAAACTTTCTTCTTCTGTCACCTGTTTTAGATGGTTTACTGTTTGTTTTGCTCTGCTTTCCCCCCTACTCCCTCAGTTCCCCCAGCATAGCTGATTTTCCTGCTCACCCTTCTCAGTGCCTAGATGCCGCACTTTGGCCCTGGTATTTCACCCTTTCTTTCTAGACTTGCCTCCCACCATTCCTCCCCCCTCTTCCCTGCCACCAAGACACTGTTCTTCTCTAGTTGCCCAGTTGACTCCTCGTCCCTAAACAAGCTTTGCTATTCCTTAGTTCCATTCATTCATTCCACCAGAAGTTAAAGGCCTGCCACGAGCAAGGCATGAAGCGAGCCCTCGGAGGAATACAGACGTGCACGGCACACAGAGCTCATGTGGAAGGGGCAAGTCATGGACCATGAGCTCAGAACACACAAGTGCAAATCTCATTGCCACTGCTTCCTAGTTACGTGGCCTTATGCAGATTACCTGACCTCTTGGTTCCTAATTTTCTCATCTGCAATTGGATATAACTAACCTCTTAGTGAGCTTCATTATTATAACAATTAAATGCCATGAGATGCCTAGCAGACTGCCAGGAAAATAGCAAGCATTTAGAAATTGGTAGTTCCCTTCCTAACACCACTTCAGTTCTCAAAGAACTTATAATTTTCTAGCAGATGCAACATTTTCAGTGGCGTGAGTAATGTAAACAAGAACACTGGGAGTTCAGAGAAGACAGAGCTCAGAAAAATGACTGGGCTGATCTTAAAAGACAGAATATCAAGAAAAGGCTGGGTAGGAGTTTCCTATGAAGGCACAGTGCCAGGAAAAGACCAAGAAGGGAAAGCCCTTACCAGCTTTGGATCTTCGTTTGTGTTAAGTGCCCGTCTTGGTGGAGCCTTCCTCTCCACCCTGCTTAGTCATGCACCCCACTGCTTTCCCACTGCACCCAGAGCCCCTACCCTGCTTTATGGGTTTTCATTTCACTCACCACCATACTGTATTTACTTACCTTATCTATCGTGCATGTTCTCTAAAGAATGTAATCTCCGCCAAGGCAGGTGCATGTGTTTTGTTTTCTTCGCTGTTGTGTTCCCATTACCTAGTGGAATGTACACCGGGGGGTCCGTTCAACTCTCTGGACTGGGGTTATGCGCTGTGCACATTCAGGAGGTTCTGGAAGATAGGAACATTAAGGTGACACAGGGCGAAGACAAGTTTGGAAGAGCGAGAAATGGGAAGAGCAGATAAGACTTTCTTGTGGTGGTCCAGGAAGTAGGCGAAGAAAGCCTAGACTAGGCAGTAGTTATAGAAATAAATGGGAAGGGACAGCAAACATTCCACCAGAATTACCTAAGCATGATGGTTTCCACATCAATAAAAGGCTGGAAAAATGTACTATAGTCATGGGAAGGAACACTAGGCAGCCATCCAAAAGAATTCAGTTAATGTATCTCTTCTCAATGTATTGGTAGGCAAAAATAACTAATTGCAAAGAATATAGTGTGATTCCATTTTTGTAATTACATACATAAATGTACATATGTTGATATGTAAAATGTATCTGAAAAACACACACCAGGCTGCTAATATATGAAGCATGGCATTAGGGAAGGTGCCAGCTGGCCTTTACTACAGTATCACACAATCTGAGGCTACTTGGTTACTTTTCCATAAGCATGCATTATTTTACATTAAAATATTTTTAGATAGGTAATTTGAAAAACTCAAGTTGTATGATGGAAATATCAAGAATATACTTTTAACCAACACAGTTATTTTAATTGTCACCTCAAATCTCTCGTCACAAAATATGTGAGCATTAAAATGTAAGTACAGTATGCATTTTGACTAAAAATCTCACCCTTGATTCAAAAATAGTAATGAGGCAAGTGAATATGGGAAAGCATGATCCAAAATCAGAGACCTTTTTCTTTAAGAATGAACCCTCGTATCCAAGAATCAGAAAGTATTTCCTAATTAATGAGTGATGAAGACATTAATAATCCACACCATTAAATCTCCCGGGAAATGGTTAAAGTTTAAAACCATGAATGTTTTGCCCACAGACACACTGAAATTTATTTCAGAGTTTATAAGCCATTTAAAAGTATGGTTGTGATGGCCAAAATGATAAAAAATGAAACTAATAATAAATCTGGCATTAAAAACATTGTTGCTTTGAAGAAAGCTTTTCATAGTAGTTCTTTTTTTCAAATGATTTTCTGAAGATACAGTCCAAGTGAAAATGGTCTGAACCGTTCTCTATTTCAAAACAGACTATGGTATTGTTTAAAAATAAAGAACATTATTCTTTGAAGCAATTATAGATACTATTCACATCTTAATTTTATTATTATTTTTAACTCTCTCAGGTGCCAGTTCAACAGATTCTGACAGTGAAAGTTTAGCTTTCCTATCAAAACCTGGAGCTATGCCACAGTAAGTGCCTACGGTTTCATCAGTTACACGGGGAAGACTGGTGGCAGGAGTGTGGGGGGACGAAGCCACCATGTTGTGCTTTCAAGGAAAAGGTCAACCAATGTCAATCAGATCAAATACTTGAACTTGGAGCATAATTTTTAAGTTACGAATTTGAGCTTCGAAATCTTCATTTCATCATCAATATGCCAAAATCTAAACATATATAATGTTAGTTTCAAAGACAGTTATAAGTTTATGAAAAGAAAAGTCATACTGAGAGAAAATGTATTAAATCACTACTAAAAATAAATGAGAATTGATGTAGTTACATAAACTGGGGAATATCTCATTGGGCCAGCAATTTGTTTACACTTGGATAAAGACTATTTCTACTTTGATCTTGTCATGAAAATCTCAAAATTTAGTTCTTCCTATAAAGACATATGGATTATTAGTAAAATGTTAATATCTTAATTGTTTTTCAAAAAATCATATAAAACCTGTCAGAATTTTGTGGAAAAGTCTATGAATATTGAGGCTGTGTTAACAAATTCTTTTGACCTGCTAGTGTATATACATAACAATTGTATGCATTCAACATCAAATAATTACCAAATATTAATGCTAAAGAGACCTTATAAGATCATGTAGGTACTCTGCCACCTCTCACTTCAGACAAGGATCTCAAGTCTCAGGAAGTTACATGACTTGATCGGGATTCCACAGCCAACGAATGAACAAATCAGGGTCTAAAAACCAATTCTTCTTAACCTTGTCTCTTATGCACCTCACTAACTTCTATGCACTAAGAAAGACAAAAATTTCAAGATACTCTCAAATTAATAAAATATAGATCCAGACCAAAGAACAGCCACTGGTCTGAAAATAGACCACCAAAACATTGAATTAAATATAGAGCCCTAATCCTATAGATTTCAAATATCTTCTTACTGCTGAAGATTAGACTTTTTCTAAGAATTTGTTTTCTCTCGGGATTTTCAAGGTCAGTACTTTTCACTCACTAACAATGGCTGTTACGGCTACTTTTATCCATGTGTTTATTTTGCTAATATCTCTGAGGTTCATTATGTGCGTGTATTAGCCACAGCCATAGTAACTGTTCCCATTTCTGAAGCACTTGAGAGTTGAAGCCAGTGAAGTCCACAAAAAAGTAGCTGGGCTATTCTATGGAAAAGCTTTAAGGAATAATTCCTGCTTTAAAAAAAAAGATTCTGACAGAACACTTGGCCCCCTGTTTTCCAGAGCTCAGAAGAAAACAACTTCTGTGTCCCTGACAATAGGGTCATCATCTCCAAAGACCGGCGTGACCACAGCGGTGATCCAGCCGCTGTCTGTCCCTGTGCAGCAGGTGAGCACGTGGCGGGGGCCCGCGGGAGTGGGGCCACTAGCAGGCTTCTGGATTGAAAGAATGTTACTTCAATTTTACTATTGCATAACCTTGAAATAATTCCTAAGTACGAATACAACTGGTAGAAAAGAAAATGGTAGGTAAAGTTCTTCCTGTAATTTCAACTCCTTAACAGTTAAGGAGTAGTTACATTTATACAGTCCTAAAATTATTTCGGCCCTTTGAAGGCAACTGCAAGACTGATGTGGCCCCCAGTAAAAATGAGTTCGACACCTCTGCTCTAAGTACTAAACAGATAATAAGAAAAAAATTCAAATCCTTGACTTTACCATGCATTTTATCTTGTTTTTATTTCATTGTAAGACTGCTTTATCCAAGAAAGAACAATGGTACTAAACTACTGGAAAGAAAGTGTAGTCTGTTTACTTTGCAGACACCAACTATATTAACTTTTTAAAAAGTAATAATATTACAGTCTGAATATCTCTAAGTAAAAGGTATGTTACTTTGCCTTTGTGCTATGATGAGTTTCTTTAAAAGCAGCACCCACAAAAGGCTTCCCCCAACACTCTTGAACTGTAAGCTCACGCCTTACTCATAAGTATGCTAAGTGTGTTTTGAGGGCATTCCCCTGCCCCCTCTCTACGGAGCACTCAGAGGTAGTTTAGTAATTAGAGGTGAATGGCACATTCTCTATGAAACGTACAATATGCAGACAGTAGGGAAAAGACACTCAGTTCATAAATTTGCAAAGAACCAACCGTTATAAGTTACTTGAATGTGGCATGTATTGTAGGCATTTCCTTTAAACCCCTAAATGATAGTGGAATTTATAGAAATATTTCTGATTAAACCAGTGAATCTTTTGATGTTTCATATTTAAGTATTGATGAATATTTAATCAATGCTTAGCACCGTGTTAGGCATTTCACAGTAGAAGAAAATACATTAGTACCAGCTCTGTTCCCAACCAGTTTACAAACTGCATGGGAAACAAGAAGTATATACATGAAACCCTTGACTACGATAGACTGTATTAAAAGGTATAACACAGAAGCCTAAAGGCAGAAAGACACATGTGCATCTAAATATGTAGGTATCATAGTAACGTAAACAGTACTTTTAAAAATGGTTTAAATTTTACAGGAACTCAGAATAGAAGGTCATATATCCTACCTGTACGGTTGGGAGAATGAAGCGCTCAGAGAAACTCCACTGAATTATCATAGGCAAGGTGACATGAAGGTTAATGCCCTGGATTCATACTGCCTGGGTTTGAATCCCAGTTCAACCACTTACTAAGGGACCTTGAACAAGTAATATAAGTTTTCTATGCCTATTTTTTTTCATTTGTAAATGAAGATAATAATGCCATCCATCTCAAGATTGTCATGAGGATTTAGTCAGTTAATCTCCATATAACCCTTAGAACAATGCCTAGCACAGACTAAATACTATATGTTTATAGTATAAATACTACACTATATGTGTTCATATATTCTCTGTTGTCCAGGCCTCCTGCATAATAAGCTTGTGGAAAGTCTTACAAGGACAATGAACAAGGCCCAGTACCATGCCAGCCTCGCTACCACTCTGCCAGCTCTCTCAGTGATGCCCTCTGGCATCATTATATTGGGACAGATAATATCAGATCACCACCATCTTAGGTTAAAAAACTAGTAAACGCTTATAGAGAAGTGAATAAATCCAGAGTGTTTGAAAATGCATGATTGTACTCAAAGAAATATTTTCCATTCACCCTTCTGAAATCCTTAGCACCTTTGTTTTCTGCACATCAAGAAAAAATACATATCCCTTTTTCTTCATTTCCTATAATCCCTATCTACGTCAAAAAAGTATGCAAGTTAAAATTAAGATAGGTAGATGTTTGATAATTTTCCCTCCACTGCCAGTAACTTGTGCTTTTTATTCAATGAATCCAGACTGTATTGAAAAAATAAAATATAGTTGTCTGTAAGAGCTTTTAAAGAGACCCCTGTGGAAGTCCCACACAGAGAAACCCATTTGGTAATAGCATTTACCAGTTCACGAATCCCTGAGGAGCCAGGGGACTTCGCCTTGAACATCCTTTTGGGTAGACAACAGTACCAGATGTGCCGTGAGGAAGCAGACAGTGCCTGTAAGAGGAGGTCAGCAAAGTGATGCATGGAAAGACTTTCATTCACTCGTTTCGTTCATGTGGAGCGATCTTAATAATGAGAGGCTTCTTCAGTCCATCTTTTCAGCAGTTTATGTATTTAGAATTTGATCTATGTGTCTCTGCTTTTTCAGGTTCACAGTCCAACCTCATATCTCTGCAGACCTGATGGAACCACTTCTGCCTACTTTCCTCCTGTTTTTACAAAGGTCTGACATCTGCAAGTCTCATTCCCTGTATTTGTTTTGCTACTGTCATTCCACTCTCATGTGGCTTCATGTAGCAGTCTTGAAAAATTAAAACAAACAGATCAGTAGACTGAGTATCATGGTTACCTTTGGGACTTAGTAGATATCTATTGAACTATGGCCATGTGACTGTGAGCTTAGGATAGGCTGAAGAAATGTGGGCAAGGTCAGTGACCTGACAGAGGTCAAAGGACAGTGGAAAAGCCAGGACAGAAAAAATAAGACAAAATTCTGTCCGGGATATTACTTGGAAAACCCAGCAACCTTTATAGAAATTTTTTAATGACTAATTTTTAATGTGTTCTAAGTTGGTATTTTGCATTGCCAAGCTGAATGAATGACATTCATTTCATTGGACAACTGCTGAACTCAGAAATGCTTCCATGTAAATAAAAGCATTTCCCTCTGCCCTGCCTCCACCTCAGATGGAGAGATATACCATGCCTGTGGATTGGTAGACTGTAAAGAAATCATGACTCCCAGTTTGATCTATAAATTTAATGCAAATCTAACTAAATTTCCAGTGGGTTTCTTGTATTTACTTGTTTAATGCTAAATTTGGTGATTTGATTCTAAAAGTTTAAAGGAAGAAATGCTAAGAGTAGCCGAAATACCCCTGCAGTAGAAAAATAAGGTGGTGTTAGGGAGGGGGTGGGATTTGCCCTCTGAGATATCACAACCTCCTAAATGTGGAGTATTAGGATAGTATGGAGCTGGCACAAGGCTAGACAAATTGATGAGTAATCAGAATAGAACTCACTCCAATACCTACAGAAACCTGCAGACAACTGGGTAAAGAATGACTACAACAGAGGGGAAAAATATTAAATTAGATTTCTGCCTCACACTTTTCACAAAAATCATTGCCAAGTAAACTAAAGACAAGTGTGACAAGCAAATCTATAAAAACTTCTGTGAGGCAGTAGAGAAGAGCATTTTAATTTTCTTCATGTAGGAAATGATTTTTTTCTTCTAAGCCAGCCTGTATCTGCACATCAAGAAAGCCTGTATCTGCACATCTGTATCTGCACAGCCAACTTTATTAAAGACCTTTTCATAACCAGACCATTTACTGTAGAACACAGGCAACAAATGATAATAGTTGGCAAAATTTTCAAAGTCCCCTCCTGGGTAAACTATAAAGAACAAAAGTCATGTAAAACCCTACCAAATCCAATGTCACAATGCAAACAGCCAGGGAAGTCATCCTTTGATGCTTAGAAGAACAGGAAAGGTTTGCAGAATGGTAGACATTCATATTTTTATGTAGTTTAAGACCTTTTCACAAGCAGATTTGTGAGACCATCACCAGAAGATCCATGTTCCCTGTGGTATTACTGCCTGAGTCACGGTTGATTTGGGGGATGTCAGGCCCAACGCATCTCTTGCTTTAAGCAAAATAAAGTCCCATGCTGGTGGTGTCAGGGAAAAAGAGAGATTGTAAGATTTTGTTTTCATTCCCCACTGGGCTTCACCACAGTGGCCTGGCATGGTAAAATGTCACAGAACTCCTCCTGACACTAGGGGAAATCCTCAAACACTAGACGCAAAACCACATTTTGTGCAATCCAGCTTCTGAGACACTGACATTCCATTAGTGGTGCTTCCTCCTTTCCCCAAAGAGAACCATGCAGCATTCCGTGTTAGCTTCATAAAAGGAAAGGTAAAATGAAAGTCTGCATTTTTATTGACATTGAATTTAAAATCTTAAACTGTAGAGTAGTGGGAAACTCAGAGCACCCTCGCCGGGCATCTCCAGGGACGCCACTTTCTGTGTCTGGACTACGGGATATCTGTCTTCTGCACCGTCGTGTCTGTCCTTGTTTGTATCTGCTTTTCCTTCCCTTTTCCTTTTGTGCAACTTCTCCTCCTGCCTTGCATGATCCTTTGTGCACCTGGGCTGTGGTTATTGGAGAGGCAGTTTTAGAAGGTGAATCTGCCAATATCTGGAACTTAAGTTAGCCTGTGCTTTGTTAACCTCAGTGCCTTCTCTGGCCTTTCTCTTGTGCACAGTGGTTGACAGTGATGGCAAGTGGGCTTTGCTAGTCCAAGGGATACCTTCATCTATTTTCTCGTACTGCTCTGGGGAACGCTCCCAGGTTTCACAGCCTGCGCTCCTGCCTGCAGGCCACTGGGCTTAGCTGGAGCCACAGAACTGGTGTGCCCTGTGGAACTGTGAATATTAGGGACACGCATGAGGCCAGGAAAGCAACAAGCACTGAGTGGCATTTCTTCCCAAATAGTTGGACCCTTCTCAGGGATCACAGTATCATGTGGACTTGACATTTGTCCACAGATGCCCTCTATAGACCCTAAAACACCAGGGGTCCCAAATGCTACCCTGAGTAGATGATCCAAATTGCCAAGTACAACCTCTAACGGTTGGCTCTGTCCCCCTCAAGGCTTCTCTTTATGTTCCTACAAGTTCCCTAATGGCTTTGTTCAGCTGTGGCTTTTGCCAAGATAAAAAAGTTTGCTCCTGGAGGAGCCAAATTGCAATCTTGGAATGACTATGCTGTGTTAAGTGCTTAAAATCCTTGGCATCTACCCATTCCTACATCTCTGACTTTCTGATGTTTGAACAAAGCACGCGATCCTAGGGAGTATTCAGAGTCTCCTTTGGTGCCTGTAAGCTCAAAAATGAAGGATATTCGTGTACTGCTTGTCATCTACCATAAATAGCTTCCTGGACAAGCCTGGGGGTGTTTAATAATTAATCCACGCACGCTGGGCCCCATGAGCGACACCTCCCTGCTATTTAATTTACCCGCTAAAATTAGCTCTTTCTGGACCCAATCAGAAAGTAAAAGTCAATTAAAGCCAGAGATTTTCTACAAGTAAAAATAAGGTGAGAAAGAAAAATGCAATCAGAAACAGCTAATAATCTTAAAGTTTTCACTTGAAGACATTCTTAACCACCAGAATTCTTATCGAAGTCCTTCCCAGACTCCACACTAGACTTATGTAATTCTTCTGCCAGCAGCATGAACGTGAGAATTTTCATAGCTCTTTAGCACTGACGGCCATTTGCTGCAGGATAGTTTTTTCCCAGCACATGGTTTGTTGTGTTTTCAGATAATTTCAAAACAAAATAAAACCAAAACAGAAAAAAACACACACTTCCTAATGTGAATTTTTTTTGCTTTTGGTCTATGAGTAGGTGAATTATTTGATCCTATTTGAATTACTTTGAGAGTTCTACCTACCTTATATCCCAGCCAGTACTCTATAGTCAGAAGTTTAGTCAAAAATTTAGGCAGGCCCCATGGCTGAGTTGTCCTGGAGGAGGAAGGTAGAGAGGGGACATATGGAAGGGAAATAGTAAGCTTTTGATATCTAATAACCAGGATATAAAAGCTGTACTTCTTTGTATCTGTGAAGCCAAATTACTGCCTAATCGGTTGGGCTGTAAAAATGCCACTGGTCTAGAGGTGGAGTGGGAGGGGTGCGGCCAGGGTAATGGCAAGGGAGGAGGAAACAAAGGTCAGCAAGAGAAGAGTGCTGCATTTTTAAAGATTCTACTCAGAACCTCAAAACGAGAAAATAACCAAAACCCTTAGTCTTAGTACACCTGACACTGGGGACTGGTTGGACAGAGGTGGCGGGGGAGAAGGTTGGAGCGTGTGAACACAAATGTATGTCTTTTTTCTCCTCCTGCCTGGTCTCCATAGGAAGCCACATCCATAAGGTGTGTAATTGTTTTAAGAAGGTTGCATCCCACCTGCTTACTCTTAAATGTAAAGAAAGGTAACAGTTGTTACTGCAAAAGTATGTACTCACAAAAGAGTCGATAAATTTGCAGAAAGGTCCAAAATCTCTACAGGCCCAGTGGTAAACCATACTCACTTTATCATATGGAGATTATAAAAAGCTGATGCTGAATGAATTTGAAGGTGCTTATCCTCCTCCAAGTTAGTAATACTTCTTTTACGATTCAAGTTTCCCATTTTTTTCTGAGATTTGGTAGTTTTGTTCTCTGTTATGACATTGTGTAAGGACGCACCGAAGTCTGATGGGCATTGTTTTTCTCGACTTCAGGAACTGCACAACACAGCCGCGTCCGAGGGCCAAGTGGTGGTCCTGGAGTGCAGGGTCCGTGGGGCACCGCCTCTGCAGGTCAAGTGGTTCCGACAAGGCAGTGAGATCCAGGACTCTCCAGACTTCCGCATTCTGCAGAAAAGTAAGGAGCAGGGCCCATTCTCCCAAGTCCAACCACTGTCCTCCCTGGAGCTTCAGAAAAATCAGCAAGGGTTTAGCCATCTAGATGAACTAATTCCCATTTTCACAGAGAAGTGAGGAGATATGGCTAATGGGAGGGTCCAGTAAGTTGAAGCTGGGGTGTTTGCTGATGGACCCCCTTAAAACTGGGGAAGGTTATATGTTCCTTCTTTAGGGAAAAAATACACATGTACATTTGAACTCAAAGTTGGGCAAATACTTGTAAGAGGCTTATAAGCCTCTATAAGACCTTCTACAAATTCCAGTTTAAATAACTTCCTAGTGTAAGCTGTTACTAGAATTCGAGATTTTGTATTTGTAGAAATGTAAATTGGTCTATCACTTTATTGCTTTGGTGTTATGATTCATCTAAAACATTTCAGCAGAAGTGCCCTAGACAAGGTAATGGGAAAAGACAGGTCACGTTATACTGAATGGAACCCATTCTAATACTCCATTTTTATTTACTTTTCTTCTTATGTGGGAAACAGAACCCAGATCTACAGCTGAACCTGGTAAGAAGCTTTTCCCCCTCCTTTGGTAACGTATCTTTTGGGTTTCAATAGTTCTTTGTTTCTGTTTCAAAGCCATAAGCAGAACAATGTTTTTGCAGTTCCCTGGAAATGTGAAACCCCCTTAAAGACAATATCTTCTTTATCGCGGGGTCTGTGCACTGCGTTTTACATCAACTTCTTTATTAGTAAAACATTAAGTTCCACTCAGACAAGAAGGTCAGGCTCAGTGACTTAAGGCTTTCTGAAATGTAGTCTTTTGTACTCAGAAAGTAAACTAAGCTAATGATGAAAAAACATCCTCCTAAAATTCCAGTAAAAAAGAACAATCTGGTGCATACTTGTACTGACCAAAACCCACGGACAACCAGACTCCCCAGCATAGAAATGTGTCTCGCATGAGAGCAGCCCAAAAGATATCAGCAGCGCTGACCACCAGGCATTTCTCATTTATGTGTCCTAAGCCATAAAATTTTACTGTACTACAGGCATGAAGAAAGCCATCTTGCCCTAGTATCTTGCTTAATTACTAGGTCATCCGACCACATCAGAGTGCTGTGTTATCCAGAAGCATCGGCTCCAGCTTTTCTCTGGCCTCAGACTTTTTATGTATTTTCGACTCCTCAAGGGCAAAAATGATGTTTGTAAAGGAAACTAAAAGTTTTGCCTAGGTATTTCATAGTCCATCCTCCTTGGGCCTACTTTCTTGGTATTTTTCCCATAAGCAAAGTCACTGCTTTCACTTCGTACCAAAAGGTGGACAATCAAATCTGTGCCTCTGTTTCAGCATCAAGCAGATCCTTCCTACCATATGTCCCTCAGGAGCCATGACCTTGATCTGTCCCTTCTTTGAGAACTTGAAGGTTTTGTGTGAGCTACTGCAGCCTTTCTGCGGTCAGTCCTGACCCTCCCACATCTGGGTATTGGATCACTGAAAGCAGAGTGTGTTCCTCTTAGGATCCAGAATTTAAGGGATGCTGAGTAACATCCTTAGGGAGCAGCTGGAATCGATCTGGTGCCTTCTTGTCATGAGTTACAACTAGAGCATGTCACCCCACTTAATGTGTCAGTCACCACATCAGACACTGTATTCACTTTCTGAACCATGGAAATACACAGCTGTGTGCTTTGTCTGTGATATGTCTTTGTATAAAATGGCATGATGCTGGTTCCCTGATACATGGAACGTCTGAGACTTAATCTACTGCATGAGCTTATATGGAAATCCTATAGGGAATTGGGTCATATCTTTTGCATCCACAAAGAGAGAGAAAGAGAGAGAGAGAGAGAGAACCACATACTTCTTTTATCTGCAAGAAAGTTCATGTGAACAGATCTATGGAATAATTTTTGTCTTCTGATGCCTTTTGTACAAATGAAACTAAAATCTTGAGCCAAAAATTATAAAAGCATTACTACTGGAACAGATTAAGACTGCTTTTGATGTTGCAACTTTGGATTCTGAGTGAACTCATGCAACTCTCTTTCATCATGTTGTTATCCATTGTCCTCACCTGCAGAGGTGGTGATGATTTATGAAATGTCTCCCATGATCTGTGTTGGAAAATCATAAACTAACCATCTTCTGAAAATTCAAACCACTTGTTAGAAACTGCATAGTTTCATTTTTGAGTATGTACATGTTTGACAGTTGAAAACACTCAACGTACTGGCTAAGAAGGAGTAAATCTGGGTAAGCGGGGAGAAGAGACGCATTTCCTACCTCCAGCTCCTCCGTCTTGTTCTCCCTTCCCTCCTACCACAGACACTCCTGTTTCAGTCATAGTTTGCTGTTTTGCTTCTAGAGTATAGTTTTGATCATGAATTACTTAATAAAATTGGTCTTCAATAGAAAGACCTGTAATAACCTGACCTCTAGAACTTACTGAAATGCCTTTTGGTTTAATGTGGCAAAATCATGAAAAAAGCTATGGAAGCCCTTCCTTTTAAACCACAGATCTGGGTAATGTATATAACAGCTTCCCCTCTCCATGTTGGTGGAATTCTCTTATTTTTCTTTTCCCTTTTGTGAAATCTGAAGGCATTTAAGAAAAGAGACTCCTCCATTCCAACCACAATAATAACATTTGCTGAAAACAAATATTTCTTGGTAGAGAAATATTTCAAGCAAATCTGTCAATACAATAAAAAATATGCCATAGAAGCTATTAAAAATGAAATGCAACTAGTTTTCCCTGACCTTAGATAATTTGCCACAATTATGTTTACCACAACACTGCTGGAATTGCTCCTTTCTCTTTTACGGTGAAGCATCAAAGTGCTCTGCTTCGGGAAACCTGAAACTGGTGCATAGCATTAAATCCAAGATGGTGTTTTTTAAGCAAACAAACAAAAAGTTTAAACACAGGAATGACTATTCCAGTGACTCTTTATGTGAGTTGTTATGAGTAAGAACTTTAGAATAAGCAAATGTTGAAACATATTTGTATTTAAACAATGTTTTGGCATGTCTGACAAAACTGGGTACAAGAAGCCAAATGTTTTCCTTACTTTGACCTTGAAGTTGACCGTTGGCATTGTCAGGGAAAAACAAAATATATATTAAACAGTTTACTTTCCTTAAATGACCTGATTGACTGTTGCATCCAGTAGACCACTGACCTCTTCAACTATATAAAATATATGTAGGAACTGGCTTTCCTGGTAGTTGTTTTTCAGCCACTGTTACGTGGAAAGGAGAAAAGCAGACATGACTACAGTACATCTGAGGCAAGAGATAAATTTTATAGGACTAGGTCAGTGATGTTTTCCAAATGCTGAAACATAAATAGCCTTTGAAATCCAGGAACATATTTAAGCATTCAGATTTTATTACTCGCTCTTCTTTTCCTCTGACAGATTCACTTCTGCTCTCTCCTCCCTGGCTAGCGTTCAGTCAGTCTGTTCCCCTCTCTCTCTTTCCACCTCCCCCCGCCCTTCCTCCGCCCCTCCCTCTCTCCCTCTCTTTCTACATTTTCTTCCCTCATTCTTCTCATCTTTTTTCTTCACTTCCATTTCTTATTCCTGTGTAATACGTTTTAAAGCTCTAGAAATAAAATTGAAATTCCCTAGGACCTAGGTCTAGCCCCATAGGGGTTAGATAGTTAGATAACAAAGGACCTGGCAAACTCCCTCCCGATGCATTTGTGCAACTGAAACAGGTTTTTCTTGTCACTACTGTGCTGCATCTGTCTAATATGTTTTACACTCCCTTCTCTGTCTAGACAGAAGTCAGCTTACATCACAAATCCTTTCAGACTGTTTTGTGAATTAATAGCCAGTCAGCTTACCTAAGACCAACATCCGTTTGTCATACTACCTGCTCTGGGCCTCTTCTTTGACATTCTGACTTTTCGCTGATTGCATCCTTCAAAGCCTAGTCTGGGGGGATGGGGTGGGCAGAGAGCACAGAAGACACATTTGACAGCTATTAATACTCAGGCCCTTACTCAACTGTCTGAAAACAGCCACAGACTGTATTGAGTTACTTTTAGAGCGTTGTCTAATAGCATGCAAAACTGAAATACAAAAAAGCATCTTACTGGTTGGAGATTACACGTGTAACAGTATGATGTAGCCTATTTTCAGTATGAATCTCTGCTCACCAATGCCACCCGTCATCCTAGATGTTGTTTAGTCAAGTCCATGTTTTGGTTCTATGATTCAGAATGTGAAGTAGGTGATACTCGGTTCGGTATACCAAGGTGCTGAGTTGCAGGAGGGCCGTGGTGAGGATGTTTGTTGAGATTCCAGTAGATTGTGCATAGTTAAACACTTAATGTAAGTCCAGGTTAAAATGGTGGGTTGAACAAAAGTGGGTTGTATCAAAACCGTGGTTCCCAAGTTGTGTGACGCTGCTCTGAGATGCCGCATGAGACCGAGGGAGGTGCTGTAATGTCTGAAATTTCGTGTGTGAACATATGATACTCGACATCTGATAGATACACGAGATAACTGCTAGTTTGAAATAGTTCAGAGTTTCAACATTAGATCACTCTACATTCTTTTCTATGACATCATGTCTTTGTGAAACTGACTTCTTTATCTATGTGTGTGGTAAAAAAAGTAAGTAACACAGGAAAATCAATGTGGAACATGACATGAGGCTGGCTGTGTTCCTTCTGGTTCCAAGAAGGGCTGCCCAGTATCCGACAGGTGCACACATCCATCAGTAATTGTGGTTGTTTAGGAATAAAATAATAATGCTTTTCTTTCCATTTATGTGCACTTTTTCTCAAACAGTAACTAACTTGTTAAGACCTAAATACTTAAGTTATTTGGAAATAAATACTTAACAAACAAAGCTGTTAGGTATAGCTTTTGCTTTGAAGCACCTAAAAAAAAAAACTACTGAGACCCTTAGCATTCCACGAACCAAGAAATTTTGGTTCAGTCTCTGGGGAGAGATGGGAAAGGCCCACTGTACCAAGGAGAAAATTGAGAGACTCTTAGGGGCGCTCAGCTTTTAAAATTCTACTTCCAGTCTTCTTCCCGCACACTCCCCTGGCATGCTGGCTGGCTGTGAGTTCTTCCTCTCCTGGCAAAGGCTGAAGGACTCCTTTCTGGGCAACCTGGACATCCCAAGAGGAAAAAAATCTACACTTAATGGTATATGATAAAATGGGAATTTCTCCAACAAAGAGCCCATCTAAAGTATGTGCATGGGAAAGCCAAGACTGCTCTCCGTGCCCAGAGCTCCTAGGCAGCTCGCAGCCCTCTCAGACCAGAGGAGATGGAGGACGTCTGGGCAATCTTTTTTGTAGATAATATAGAAGAAAACAAGCAACTTCCCTAAAAAGCAACTTGAAGAAAACAAGCTTGCAAAGAGGGGAAAATGTAAAAACAAATGAACACTCTCCTTAGAGAGACAAGAAAACCCAGTGCATCTAAGGAGTAAAAATAAAAAGCTACAAGAAGAGAGGAGGTTTTGGAAAACAAAAGTTTCTTGGAATGAAAAAGTTGGTAGCAGAAATAAGTTGGGGAGCTGCCCCACAGAGTAAAGCCAAAAAGATCAAAAGCAGCAATGTAAGAGAACAGGCGAGAATGTTAGAGACAGACAGCAGAGGACCTGCCAGCTGCACCAGACATGCTCAACTGAGACTCCAGGAGGAGAGAACACAGAAGAGGGAGAGACTGGCATTGAAATTTTTTTTAATTCCCCAAACTGAAGAATATCAATTTCCAGATTGAAAGGACCCACTGAGTGCAGCATATATGAAAATAAACCGTCAACAGTGTGCATCGTTGTGAAATTCAGAATATCCAGGACAAGGAGATGATTCTACCAATGTCCAGGGAGAAAACATCAACTCACATGCAAACTAAAAGATTAGAATGACTTAGAACTTCTCAGCGTCACACCAGACATGAAAAGGCAGTTAAGCAAATTGCCTCTACTTAAGAATTCTCTACCCAGCCAAATCTGCCATTCAGTATGAGGACGTAGTCAAGATTTCTCAATCTTGTAAGGTCTCACAACACTTTACTTAGGATGTGTTTCACCACAGCAAGAGAATTCATCCAGAAAGGGCAGGATGTGGGTATAGGAAGCAAGAATTCAAGAGCAAGTGAGAGGCAAAGGAACCCCCGGGAGGGTCATAGCTCTATGTCAGGAATTGGGGACAAGCCCAGATTGGATCAGTGTGACTCAAGAGATGGATACGTAGCGGCTTTCATCACTAAGAGCTCATTGCCACAGCTCCATCTTTGGCTCTGGTGACAGAATGGTAGGGTGGAAGCCCGACCTAAATTCTTACCTCTGCTTGGCCCGTCCTCCTTTCCCCTCCGTACACTGCCTCCTGGACCCGCTGAGAACACTCACGTCCCGCCCTCACCCCCACAGAAGTGTTCTGAGTTGATATGGTGCTCCGATCGGAATGTTTGTCATGCTGAACTTTAAAACAAAGGATGGAGATACCCACTCCACCAGCTCCTGCCCACGCATAGCCCGCCAGATGTCCCCACCAAGCCTTATCTTTCCCAGGACTCACTAAATAGCCCTGCTCATGGACTACCTCTATGGAAGCTTTTGTAAACTCGTAGAGGACTTGAAGCTAGTTCAAACCCCCAGCTAGTTCCTGGGAGCTTTTTTCTAACAGCAACAAGTTTGTCTTTTCCTTATACAATAAGATTTGTGCTTGTTACTCAGTGTTTTAAAAACTAACTCATTTTTGAAGGATGTAAACATGTGGTAAACACATAAAGAAAACCAAAGCAACCGTGATCTCAAACGGAGAAGGAGATTCACTTGGAGAGGTCTACAGGAAATACTGGTGATATTTTACCTCTTAGACTAAATGATGGGTACCTAGAGGTTCATTTTGCGGCTGCTCCTGAAACTGCACATTTTAACTATTCTTCTCTTTCTATGATACAGTTCGCAATTTTTTGAAAATCCCTTATAACAATTTAGACAGGCCTTGTATTTCATGGCACTGAATGTCGTCTCGGTGATTTTGGCCCACAGTTCTTTGTCGTCAGCTGTGTTGGCCGAAGCATGGGATTTAGAGGGTCAGAGCTGGGTTCCTCTTCAGTTAGGCTGGACCCCTCACCGCACACCCCCCAAAAAAAACTGTGAGGGAAGGGATGTATATAAATGTCCTCTTATTACTCAAGGGACCTAGTAGTAATATCCTTGCTGCCTCATCTTTTTATGAGTTTCTGCAAACAAATGGTTTTGTTTGTATTTAACCAAGTGTTTAGTACATCCAAGGATTTGAATGAAATTCAGGGTTGACCTCTGGGAGATATTGATGTGGTGAAATAATTTTTAGGTAACTATAAAAAACAGGATTTGTCCTGTTTAGTAATTTATTATTACTAATTTAGTAATTTATTATTATGCCCTCAGATATAAATCTTTCACTTAGGAAAATTGAATTAAAATGGGTCAGGATTATCATCATGAATAATTTTAAATTTTTCCACTTAAACTGGAGGCAGTTTTCTTAGCACAAATAAGTAAGCTTCTAACTCCCTTTATTTGACATAAGCAGTCATTTCCTGATTTCCATCCCTCACAAAAATGTATTTTACAGATGTGTTCAAGGTCTTTGTATAAGTAAGATGCTACCAGATGAAAATTCAGCAGCGTAACCTGGCTCATCTCATTTCCTCACGACTTTCTTTATGTTCATAATGTCAGAACCATACAAGCCACGATGCTCCTTTCTGTCAACAAAATGTGAGCCTGTTGTAACTTTCGGAAGACACTTTCCAAAGCAAGAAAACCTAAACAACCTTTGGGACGTTAGATTAAAATTTTATCCGGTAAAAATCACGGAGACATAGCAATGCCTGCAGATCACTAAAGAACATTTCAATGCTTTTTTTTTCTCTTATTCTGTTCTGTAAGCTGCTATCCTTCTCTAGATATCCAGTTGCCTATTAATTCTACCCCTGCCTAACTTACATATTCCTTATTTTGTGCAACTTCCTAAAAATTCATATGAAGTGAGTTATGCTCATTCGCACTTGAAACCCACGAAGGAAGCTTGTAGGAAAATCGGTTTTATTCAGAATTTCTTTAGAAAACATATTTTTTGTAAAGCAAATGTTTCCTCAGCTTTTTTGCCCTCAACTTAAATTTCACCCCAGAAACATTATTCAAAAATATTGATGGAGAGCTCACTGTTCCAGAGATGCCGAGAGTGCAGCCAGGAACCCAGCAAATGCCTTCTTCTCTCATAAAGGTTATACTCTGCTCAGGGAACCCGGAGCTCCTGCGCAATATATCATTCCGTTATAGTTATGACAGATGTCTCCAAGGAAAGTTTGCCATCCTTGGTGGATCTAACCAAGCCTAACCAAACAAGGATCCTTTGAGAAAGTAATGTTTAGGTGGAAGTGTGAGGCTGACTAGGAGAATGCTAAGTACTCTAAGGAAGAGCTTAAAGACTCCCAGGAATATGGCTCCTCCAGGGGTAGCCCAAGAGCCAGTGAGTCCAGAGGTCTGAACAAAAGAAGAGAGGCACAGAAGGAACCCAGCAAGAAATAGGAGCCCGATCCAGGGCTTTCTGGTGCCACTAAGGGTTTCTAGTTTATCTTCAAAATCATGAATGAATGGGGAGGATGCTAAAATTTTATTCTCAAAGGGTTCTCTTCTGGATTAGAAGGGGAACTACATATTTTTTTCAGGTTTTCTTACAACAGCATAACTTTTTTAAAAAATTGCAAAACCGTAGAAAACAAGAAGGAATCTAAAAGTCATCCAGATCATCACTCCCAAACTGCTTTATATAATCCCTGAAGATTTTGTCTTGTTTTTACATGTAGGTTTCAAGACACAGAATCATGTCTGTCTTTACCAGTAAAGCACTCTCAGACACTGAACTGGCCATAGGCATTTGCTAAGTGTCTCCAGCCACTCTGCCTTCTGAGGCGTGAATAGCTGAGAGAAGACCTTTCTGAGGGCACCAAGCCCTGGGAAGGTGGACGGCGTGGGGCTGGCGCCCGTGGCTGCCTGGGCAGGAAGCTCGGAGGTGCTGCTGGAAGCGGGGGATTTCCTGGCTCCCAGCAGCATCTGCTAAAAGGAAGCGAAGGTGGCCTAACCCTGCCCGAAGCCCTTCTTTCCCAGGCCAGCCACTATGTGAGGAGTTTTTTCCCAAAATACAATGAGATTGGGCTGCTTGTTTCTTCTAATACCAGAGTTTCCACTTTCCAATGTACTTTTTTAATGGCTTCTATCCCATTTCAATGTGTCTTGTATCTCAGAGGACACAGAACCCATCGTATCTTTGTACAGATGAATTTCTGGTGAATTATTTGGAAAGTGAGAGTAATTGAAAATTTTAGATTCAGGAAACTCCTTGTTTCCCATCTTAAATCTTTTCATTGCCTCATTTTACATTGGGTTCCTTCTGTTCTAAACTAGGGGGGGAAGAGCATACTTGTGGGAGGCAGGAGGCCCACTTTTATGTTTTGGCTTTGACGTGAGTTAGCCAAGACCTTGTGAGAATCACTTTGGACCTCACCTGAAGAAATGAGGGATTTGGGCCAGTCGATCACTAAAATCCCTTACAGCATGAAGAGTCTAAGTTTTATTTATCCTTTTCTGGCTAAGTACACTTTTAACTCATTCCGTAACCTTCTGTATTCAATTTAAAAATTCCCACTCCCTTGTAACTTTCCAGATCCATCTTGCTTTCCAAATGATTAATCTTATGTGAAGCTCCAACTTGAATTACTTCCATACTTTCTCTATCTTCATCTTCAAATGCAAAGCCAAGAGCTATGTACAGTACAGTGGGGAAAAACAATTGAGCAAAAAGAAGAAAAAAACAGAGGAACATGGACACGGACAACAGTGTGGTGTTGTGGAGGGGAAGTAGAAGAGGGTATATGGGGGGGATGGTGATGGACAGAGACTTGACTTGGGGTGCCAAACATACAGTACAGTGTAAGATGATGGTGTTGTAGAATTGTGCACCTGAAACCTGTATATTTTGTTAACCAGTATCACCCCGATAAATTCAATAAAAAGAAAAAATCTATAAGATTATCTCATGCCCTGCTATTCTATTGTTCTTCTATTGAGTGACCTTTCAATCAAATAATAATTGTGTATTCTAAATGCACTAGTACCTGTCAAACCTGTACCTGAAGACCCTTTTCTTTCTTTTTTTAAAATTACATTTATTAAGGTAATACTGGTTAATAACAGTATATAAATTTCTGGTGTACAGTATTCTAATTTCATACCTGCACACTCCATTGCGTGCTCAATACCCAAGGCCTGGACTCCTCCTGTTACCATATGTGTGAACCTCTTTACCCCGTGTGCCCTCCCCCGCCCTTCTTCCTCTCCAGTAACCACCATTCTGTTTTCTGTATCTACGAGTTTCTTCTCGTTTGTTTTGTTAGTTCATGTCCCTTTTTTGGTTATATATTCTACACAAGTGAAATGATTTTTATTTTTGTTCTCTTCTGTCTGACTTATTTCACTTAGCGTAATACCTTCCAGATCCATGTTACTGCACATGGCGGTGTTTCACCTTTTTTATGGCTGAGTTGTGTTCCATTGTATATGTGTACCACATCATCTTTGTCCTCTCATGCCCCAGTGGATACTTATGTTGTTTCCATATCTTGGCTATTGTAAATAGTGCTGCAGTGAACAGAGGGCCGCAAATATCTTTAGAAATTAGTGTTTTCAATTTTTTTTTTTTTTCAGAAAAACCCCTTATTTAATATGCCTGATACCTGGATTCACTGATATTTATTGAGACAGGGGCTGTGCTAGGTCTTACAGGGCAGCTTTTAAACTGCTGATTGTGACCCATGAAGGTGGATGGTAGCAACCATCCAATTTTTATTTTAAAATAAAATGAAGTAGAATACAAAATAGTATAGAGCACACTTCATATAATAATTTTATTGTTTTGTGGTTTTTCTGGGGACTCTGATTTTCTCCCATATCCCAAAGATGTGTACATGATGTGAATTAGCACATCTATGTTGTCCGAGTCTGAGTGTGTGTGTGTGTGGCCGTGTGACAGAAGGGTGTCCTGTCTAGAGTGGCTTCCTGTCTGCTTCCCTGAGTTGCTAGGAGAGGCCCTGGCCACCCATGACCCCAAACTGGTGTAAGCGTGTTGGAAGATAATGACCTTCTTGTTTTTAATTCATCTTTCTTAAAAGTATATGCAGCTCACATTTATTTCAGCATTTAATATTAGAAGTGTTTGGGTCTTTATTTAGAAGCTTGGTGATGTTTTTGTGACTATAAATATGCTGTAGGAACCAATCTCTTGTTTATATTAATTGCCCATGGTAAAAATGGTTTCGTATGTTTCTCCCTTAAAGTCTCAGTTTCCAAGAACATACAGGTGATGTTAAATGAGGACATTACCAACATAATCATTTTGATTTTACTGGTACAATATAGACAGTTATTCAATTTAAAAATAGTTAATGAAGTCCTGGTTGGTGTGGCTTAGTTGGTTGGAGCATCATCCCATACACCAAAATATGGGGGGTTCAATTCCCAGTCACGGAACATACCTAGGCTGCAGGTTCGATCCCCAGTCAGGGTGCAAATGGGAGGCAACCAATCAATGATTCTCTTTCACATTGACGTTTCTCTTTCCTCTCTCTCCCCCACATCCTCTCTCTCTAAAATCAAACGTATTTTAAAATATTTTAATAGTTAATAAACTCTAGATCTAGCTTCTTTTTAATGGTAACAGCTCATATTTACTGGCTACAAAGCATTTACTATGCCCAGGGAATGTTGAAAGCACAAGGCATACTCCATCGCAAAATAGGCAGATGGTTGTTAGGGTTGTGGAGCCTGGTGCCTCACTCGTTTGAATTCTGATCTCACCACTTAGTAGCTATGTGATGCGGGGCAAAAACATTAGCCTTTCTGTGCTTCAGTTTCTAATCTATAAAATGGGCTAATAATAAACCTAACTGGTAAGGGTGACATGAGGTTTAAAGCCAAATTTATCTATGTTTAGAGCTGATAACAGTATCTAGTGCCTGTTAAGGGCTACTTAGCTGTTACCCATTGTCACAGTCATCATTGCCCCTGACAGTAACTCGGTGGTGGCTAATTTTATGAGTCATGACGAACACAAACCTTACAAGGTAGGTTCTATTACTGTCTCCATTTTACAGATAAGAACACTGGCATTCAGGGAGACTGACCAAAGTCATAAAGACCAGATGCGTGGCAACCTTACTGGAACCCCGGCACCAGGGTCCACAGTCAGGGTAGTTCCTGCTGTGGGACCTGTTCTTTGTGGAACAGTAGCTTCCCGGATAATGGTCTACGGGTCAAACATTTACATATGTTTTTCCCATTGTCATGTCAGTGACGCTTGATTTCCCCCACTAATTGCTTTCCAGTTGAGCAGAAGTAAGAGTCAGCTACACTGTAGTGGAAAGAATTTCTGCACACAAACAAGCAGGCAAGAGGAGAAAGGAGGCAGCATCTTCTGAGTCAGCATTTCCTGAGCATCTTCCACAAGCGAAGTGCAGAGGCACACATTTTGCAAACATCTGGTTGCATCTTAACAGATATCCCATTAGGTGTATATTATCCCCATTTTATAGATGAGGAAACCAGAGTGGACCTTGTCCGAAATTGCAAAGACTAGGTCTGACTCCACAGCTTTTCCCACTAGGCTAAACTGCTGAATTAAATGTAAAGACACTCTATTGTGAACTCTTTTGCAAAGCTATTCTTCAGTGATCATTATCTCATTTGCTTGTTTAAGAAAGGCAGAGGGTCTGCCTTCTTCAAAGCGACTTTGTGGTTTCGCTCTGATGAGATACATTCTGTCCCCTTCCTTTCCAGAGGAGATCTGTACCCTAGTCATCGCCGAGACTTTCCCTGAAGACGCAGGGATCTTCACGTGCTCCGCGAGAAATGATTACGGATCAGTAACCAGCACTGCCCAGCTGGTTGTCACCCCAGGTATGTGAGGAGTGAAAAGTAGGATGGGGTTCTGCTCCCCCTCCCTCGGCGTGGTTCGCCACAGCAGAAAGAACTGGCCGAGGAGGAGGGCTCAGCCGTTGGCAATGCTGGCTGCCACTGCAGGGGCTACCCTCACAGACAGGGTTTCGGCAGCAAACAAAAGGCTTTGGGCACAGGGGGGTGGGGGGCAATGTGGAGATGAGAAATGAAAAGATAACGATGATGTAGCAACTGAACACACGCGGGGCTATGTCCTAAATCGTACAGTCTTGGTCTTAGAAATGGTGGGAATGGCTTCCTGGCATCCTCGCGCTAACCCAGGAGCATGTTCCCCCCAGAGGGCCACCTGGGAAGGGGCGGTGCTGCCACTATGCTCAGCCGTGCCAACACAGGGGAGGAGACGCTCATACAAACAGATCAGTGTGTAATCCATGATCGAAACTTCTGCAGAAGTAGAACAAGATAAACCTGACTGAATTCGAAGAATCTGCAAAGATCTTGGATGTCCAGTCTCGCTGACAGTGAACTGTAACTGTGATATGAAAAACTAAAGCAATATACTATTGAAACCAATATTCAAAAGTATATGGATATTTCTCAAACTTAGAAATTTACCACTTAGGAAGGCAGCATAAAACAGCTTTCCTCTTTATTTTAACGTTAGTTGGCTCTTTTCTGCTACTACTGACTTGCTATACCTAAGTTTGCTTTTATTGCCTCATCTCTGTTATTTATTTTACAGCAATTTTTAAAATATCTCTTTGACCAGGCCTGACCCATAGAGTGCACACAATACAGGGCGTCCATAAATGGGGTTGTCGGCTGGATCGCACTTTGATTTTTTAGGAGGAGCAAGAGCCTGCTGCTAGGGGGCAGCAGAGGCACAACAAGGCAGGGTTAGGGACCGTAGCCCGGGGATTATTTCTGTGGCTTCACCTTCAGAAATGGGGATGCGCAGGCAGAGCTGAGGTACCTCAAGATTACCTCCCTAAAGTGCCTAAAATTCCTCGTCTCCCATGAGTTTGGGCTCCCAGATCTAGGCATTACAGCTGAACATCATCTTTAAAATAAAGGCAGCTGAGAGGGAATTGAAAGCTCAGATAGATAGATGAAGGCGTGAAGGGAGGAGGGAAGAAATTTAAAGGTTCACCTCAAGGGGGGACAGTTGATTGAATGAGTGCTTTAAATGTGTCATTAGTGGAGCTACAGAGTGAGGAGGATCCCAGTATTTGGAGTGTGACTGTCCCAGCAAACGGCCAGGGGAGTAGTGCAGTGCTCAACAGCACGGCCAAAACCCCAGTCTCTCACAGTCTGTGTGGCAAAATTGGCACCCAGTATTTCCCATTTTTATCTGGGGTAAATCTACTGTGGGCCAAACATAACACACAAATGCTTTCGAGCTGTCTGTTCACGTCAGTAGGCACTTTTAAGTAAATTCCAGGAGGAGTGCTGGGCTCTGGGTAAAGTGAGAAATCCAAAGAAGACATGATCTTACCTCAAGATGCATTCAGTTTACCGAGAGTAACAAGTTAAAAACATTTTTTGTGCGGAGTTACAGCTGTGACAATCATCTGAAATGGAAAAGTAGTTATAAGGTCATAAGACATTTCCCTTAGACTCAGAGCTTTATTTAGCTTCAGATAGAATGAACATTCACTGCTTGTCCCGTAAAACCTTTGGAGCTTGAGCTAATATCAGTAAAAGCTCAGATAGGATGTCCAGTCAGATCCATGGAGGAAATGTGAAAGGACAAGGCAGTATTAGTTGATACTGTCTGTGTTGTCATTTTTTTAAACTAAGTTCTGTCTTTAGCTCTTGTTTGAAATTTGTTAATGAATTGGTAGCTGGTTCCCTCCCTTGTGGGCCCGTTCAGGAAATGAAACACATCGTAGTCACCCAAAACAAGCTTGAAAGAACCGAGCCCTCCAGCTGGCTTTGCTTTTGCATCAGCTGCAAGCAGCCCAGCTACCACTTCTGTAACCATAGGGTTCAAGGGATCCTCGGTCCATAACAGTGTGAAAATAACTGTTGAATTGCTAAATTAGTAGCATCTTATTATTTTTCCCCTCTTTCCTCTTCCTTAGCCAATTCTGAGAACTGTAGCTATGACTCCATGGGTGAATCCAACAACGATCACTTCCAGCACTTTCCACCTCCCCCTCCAATCTTGGAGACAAGTCCCTTTGAGTTGGCTTCAAAGAAATCAGCTGAGATCCAGCAGGTGAACAGCCCAGAGTTAGGACTTGGCATGGCGGCCCTTCAAATGCAATTCAACTCTGCCGAGAGGGAGACCAACGGCATCCATCCCGGCCATGGAGTAAACGGAATGATTAATGGCAAAGCTAATGGTAATAAATCTCTTCCAACACCAGCCGTCCTGCTTTCACCCACGAAGGAGCCACCACCTCTGCTTGCCAAACCAAAACTGTGAGTATTTCTGCATGGTTTTATAATACTTTCCATATCCCTGCTAAATTGCCCTTCTGGTCAGTGAAAACTTTTTGCTTGGACTCAACTATGTGGCATGTTACCCCTTCGGCAGGCAAGTTGTCTCTCACTGATGTGACTTTGCCACCAAGTGGGGTCTTTGGAAAATATAAATGATACCTAAAGATAAAAAAGGTAAATGAGAAGCTTGGTAACATCTGCCCTTTGCTAAAAGCTATACCCAGTTTCAGCTGTGAAAATATCGGTGCTTGGCGTGGTCTTCCAATGTACAGCAAGGATGTAACCACTTCCCAGAGGTGATGGGCAAAGGGACCTACTTTGGGCTCTCGATTAAAAGCATTTCCAAATGTTTTAAATTTAAGAATCAGTAATGAAATCTGAGACAGTAAGCTTGGGAAGACTAGAAGCTGCAGATGGAAATTCATTGTACAGAACCTGGGGAGCGGAATGAAACCAGAGGTGGCCAGGCTTGTCAGGAGGAAGAAGGCCTTTCACAACACAACCTCTTTGACTTTGGGATTCCACGTAACTACATATTTCCATGAATACCAGCTTCATATTTGATTTCCACTATTTTCTTAGGATGATAAACCTTGCCTGAGCTGTTTCCATTGGCACTCCACAGCAGACAGTTGTTATGAATGGAGCCATTACAATGTCGGAGAGAGGCAGAAATCAATTAACTGAAAAGGTTCTATCATAGCATAACAGACCTTGAATTACTGCCCTGACAGAGGTCAGTGGAAATGTCAGAGTCGTATAAAATGTATACATACTCTTTGAGGTCCCATTTCCTTGAGAATGAATGTGCCGGGCTCTAGGAAAGCCCCTTAGATTTTCCCATGATGTCTGATGTTTTTGATTTAGGGCAGGAAAGATGACTTTAGGATAGGAGTTGTTCTTTGTTTCTCTTGTACTGAACAGTCTACTCTCTTTTCTCTGTCATCAGCTCATTTGTTAGAAATGTTTAGAATAGGCAAAATGTAGAATATCTATGACTACCCTGCACTTAATTCTTAATGCCGCCTGGGCTGTTTCAGGCAGCAGAGCTATGAGGTTTGTATACAGTAGCACGAAAGATGGCAGGTGAACATTTTCTACCTGTGCTCCAACTCCATTGAGACGTCGAACAGGTAAAATGAGGTCAAAAGTGGCAGCCTTAAAAGAGATGTACCTTCTTGCAGCTTCAATGCAGAAAATTAATTGCCACTGCTGACCTCTTTTATCTTTGCAGTTTGAATATGTATTTGCAGTGCTTTTAATGAAACCACAGCCCTGCTCTCCTGGGAAAGGAAGAGTGAATGTTGTTTAATGACTAGGACTTGTCTGTGCTCTTGATTAAGTGACCTGTATCCACCATCATGGCTGTCATCGATTAGATATAAATCACAGGAGAGCCACCGAGGAGCTGTGAACAGGCATTTCAGCCCTTCTTATCTCGGGAGTTTCAACAGTTCTTCAGACTTCAGCTGTGCTCTGCGGTGATGTTAGTGGGCATGGTGGGGGGCGGCCGGGAGGCATGTCTACAGAACACAGACAAAACAACTTTGTGGTGGTTAAAAGGATGTGTAGCTTAAGCACAAGTTTGAAGAGTGACATCATGATTTGCTTATTAGTCAGATTTTCACTATAAAAATAAGATACAGGAAAAACAGACTTCAGGGTTTAAGATCCGTAGAAAGGGGTCACTTACTTTTCCCTTTGCCAGGAAATTTGGGGAAAGGCAGTGCACCTAATTACAAAACCTGGTAGCTTAGAAATAACATTGACTTGTACCAGGTTTTCCCACTGTTTGCGTGTTTAAATTCTCTAATGGTGTTTCAGTATATCCTTAGAGCATCACTTAGCAATTTCCATATAATGTACTTGCCATTTACTGGGTGGAACATCATATGTGATGATACTCTTAAGATACATATTAATGTTTAGGTTTTCTTATGAGTTACACTTCATGGGCTTTTGTTTTAATTACAAAGTAAATGCACTTTGATGTGACCATTGAAACAACACAGGCGTAATTAAAGAAAAAGTTACCTCTCGCTGCTCCTCCTCTTCCAAGGCCCCCTGTTGAGGGAACCAACTTTATGGCTTCAGTCTGAGGTCTTCCCCTCCTTTCTCTATTATTGTGTTCTTTTCTGAAAAGGTTTGCTCCTTCCTTGTTTTAAAAGCTGTATCCATTGATAGAGGAATGTTATTGAATGACATCTGCCAATAATTTAGCATGGCTTCTAAGTTATTGCTAATTAATGACTAATAGTAACTGCCAAGTAAAATTCTTTCACAAGACTTTTTATATCTTTTTATACATTGGGGGGAAATGAGATTTTGCCTCTTGTGGTTGGCAGTGAAAAACTGTGGATTGCTCTCATCGTCCCTCATCAGACTATGATTTCATTCCCCTTCATAAAAGGAGAGGTTTATATCTTGGGATTTTATGGCATTTCATTCCTCTGAATCATTTGTAATTGAACAAATAGGAAAGAGTTAGGAGGGGCTAATAATAGGAATTAAAATATTTACTCTTGCAGTAAGTTAACCTGAAAACGGTGGTTGATTTGTCAGATTCCTGCAAAAAAAAAAAAACATTTTCAGAAAGAAAATCTCTTTGCATTTTTTTCCTCTCAAATACCTCCAATACTGATTTTGGGAAGAAAAGAATCAAAGACTAAAATGAAAACATAGAAATGTCACAAATTCTTTTCTCTGACAAGTGCAGCCCTGATCTCTTACCCAGCAGAAACCCTCACCATCACTTTGTAGCCCTTAAGACTCCAGTCAGGTCTGTCACTCCAGGCCCGAGGGTGAGTTCCACACTCAGTGCCTGGAGGTGTCTGTTTCCGTTTCTGCATCTCCAAGTGTCTCTGTCCCTGACACTGTCCCTCAAGTGTAAGTTCCACACAATTACGTGTGGGCCATTTGGTGTCAGCGCCATGCACATGGGACTTGAGGAACATCTCACCCCTGGCTGTGGGACCAGGAGTGCGCTTCGACACTGCACAGGAACAAAGTCATAAATAAGAGTTATTTATGTGGCCAATGCTCATAATCTTCTATTACCATATAGAGAAAAGAAGCAAAAGGTACTTGAATCAGATTTCGTATCAGAGAAAGAGAGAAAGGAGCAAACATAAAGCTAATTTATGAACCATTTGTTATATTATTTCCCATGTTTGAAACGAGTGCACCATGTGAGTCTGGCTGTCTCTCACTCTCTACAAATGATGCATGAAGGTTCAAGGGGAAAACATTGTTTTAAACGTAGGACTTAGTGTGTGAATAGGAAACAAAATCCCTCCCTTTCTTAATTCCTATAAACTCATTCATACTAAGGTACCAGGGATTTTATGAGTCACCCCAGTCCAGTCCCAGACCAACAAACTATAGCTACCTCTTCATCAAAACCAACACTAATAAGCACAGTAATAACTCTGTGTAGAATCAGAGAAATGCTCTTGCCCTGCACATGCGGGAGTGAGAGATGATGC
>PVKM010005218.1:0-48757 GCA_004027735.1 Carollia perspicillata
AGTTACCTACAGGCAAGTTTCATAAGACTGTCAGCTGATTTCTCAAAAGAAATTTGCAGGCTAGAAGGGATTGTCAAGAAACATTCAAAGTCATAGAAAGTAGGGACTTACAGCCAAGATTGCTCTACCCAGCAAAGATATCATTTAGAATCAAAGGGTAGCTAAAGAGCTTCCCAGACAAGAAAAAACTAAAGGAGTTTATCATCATCAAACCATTATTATACGAAATGTTAAAGGGACTTAAGAAAAAGAAGATCAAAACTGCAAACAATAAAATTGCAATAAAGACATACCTATCAACAATTGAACCTAAAAAAACAAACTAACCAAACAAGAAAAACCGAGACAGAATCAAGGCTAAAGTGAGTGTTTTGATGGCTGCCAGATGGAGAGAGGAGGGGGTTGTGGGAGAATGGATGAGGAGGTGAGGGGATTAACAAGTACAAATAGGTAGTTACAGAATAGCCATGGGGATGTAAAGTACTATACAGGAAATGAAGTAGCCAAAGAATTTATATGCATTACCCATGGACATAAACAATAGTGTGGGAATTGCCTAAGGTAGTGAGAGGTACTAGGTGCAGGGAAACAAAGGGGAAAATAAAGAAAAATATTAGAATGAATTAATATTTAATAAATAAACACTTAATAAAATTTTTTAATTAAAAGAAAAAGTAATACCCTATAAGAGCAAAGAAAACATCTCCCAATTCAGAAACCCTACTGCCACCGACTCCACTGATTTTAAGCACTAAACCAAGCTTTCTTATCAGCCCTTCTGGAAAAGGACCAATTTCTACAGAAGGATCCTAAGGTTAAAGCCAAATTACAATCAATTTATTCTTATGGTTGCTTAATTGTTGGTCTATAGACTGTCAAGTAAAAAAAAAATGAATCTGAATTCTTCCACAGAGGCTGATATTTGGCAATGTTATCCTTGATACATGAAGATGATATAGAATATATGCTTTGTTTTTCAAATACAGTTGGACTTTAAAGGTGTACTGATAAATGTAAAAATTAACCATTGTTAAATCCCAGCAAAACTACACTAGGCTCATGAGGGACAAATGAGCATTTACTCCTTTGGATAAAAGAGTAGAAGTAGGTTCCCAAAAGATCAATGCTTAGGTATTTCCTTAAGAAATTGATAACAGCCCTGGTGTAGCTCAGTGGATTGAGCACAGGCCTGTGAAGCAAAGGGTCGATGGTTTGATTCCTAGTCAGGGCACATGCCTGGGTTGCAGGCCAGGTCCCCAGTAGGGGACACATGAGAGGCAACCACACATTTATGTTTCTCTCCTACTCTTTCTCCTTCCCGTCCCCTCTCTCTAGATAAATAAAATATTTTTTAAAAAAAAGAAATTGTTAACAAACAATTATCCATTGAGTTTGCTAACACTTCTGTTTGAATCTCACTTGAATCAAGCAATATTTCATTAACAAGTTTATTCACATGGTAATAAACTTTTGTATTAAACACATACACACAAACACACACCTCCTTTTCAGGAATTCCTATGCAACTAATTAATAGAACCATTCTAAGATACGGTAAACAAGTAAGCTAAATTGTTTTTTTCTACACTGTTGTTTGGCCTGTTCCTCCTAGCCCTCCTTGCCCCTACCCCAACCCTCCCCCAAAAAAATTCAGTGGTCTTCTCAATCTGAACAAAAATCATGTGTTCGATAAACTCTTCTCAACTAATGTACAATTAAATCACCTGAGGATCTTATTAAAATGCCAGTTTTGATTCTATAGGTCTGGAGTAGGGCCTGAGACCCTGCGTTTGTAACATTTTCTCCAGGGAATAGTAATGATTGCTGGCCTATGGACCACACTCTAGTAGCAGGTCTATGCCAATGGTTCCCAACAACAACAAAAAAAGTCCTGGACCCCAAAGACTCCACAAATTTATATGCATACCCAAACTTATCTAGAAATAAAGTACGTGTCTACCTAACTGTAAGATCTATCAACTATAAAGAAATATACTCATCTAAAATTAATGAATTTTTTAACCTTTTAAAAGTATATATTATCTGAATCAACAAAGAATAAAGATCTAGTATCCTGTAGGAAATTGTGCTTTCTGACATTAAGAAGGCTCCTAAAAGAAGGGCAAGGAGGACACGCACAGAAAAGCCTGAGAACCATTACAGAACTATCACTTAACTTTCTTAGAATTGATCTGAACTGAGTTTCAACTACCTTATGACTTTATTTCCTACTAGCTATTTAATAAACTATTACATCATAAGGTTAATCATAACCAATAATATTTTAATGTCACAAATAACACTTGGTTCATTTCTTAATTGAAAAAATATTGATGGAACAGCTACTTATGTGTCAGGAACTGATGTGGATGCTGGAGTTACAGGAATAAACAAGACAAATGTGCTACCTGCCTTCATGGAGCTTATAATTGTCAATGTCTTAAATTCAATGACAACTGGACTGACCTACGAAAGATCAAAATTTCAGACACCAGGACAAGTTAGCAAGAAACACACATTTGGTTAGGGGAGGAGCCTTCCAGTTCTGCTCGAATTATTCCATGTGTACAGGGCAAAGAATGACCAATTGCCACAACTTTTTTACCATTCTTTTTTAAGCAGTTACTTGCCTATTGGCACAGTAAACTCAATTCCATAAGACTGGTTAAGGTAAAATAACAAAAGACAAAGCAAAAGCAAAAAATGTAAATCCAAACAAAAGGATTAATAAGACTGTTAGCACCTAGTATTTTGTTATTAACCACTCTGTGAAATATGTTCAAACCAAACTAAGAAATAAACTCTGACCTGTGGTGATAAATTACAAGCAATAAGATTAATATGCTAGACTTCTTTTAATAGGGTCCCATGGATCTCTGAATTTCACAGGCCAATAAAATTTCAAAAGAAATCTGAATACAATATCGGGTTGCCAATTTTTTTTATTTTACCAAGAATAGACATTTAAAACATATCAACCATTTATCTACAATCAGCATGAATTTATAAAGCAAATATAATGCCAAAGAGTGGAAGAGCACGATTTTAAGATAACTTCAATCTCTTAAACTGAATATATTCACCACATTCCAAGACACTATCAACATTAAGGTGCATCATTATCTTCTGTACCACTAAAAAAGAAAACAAACTCCCAAGTGAACTAGAACATATGGTTTCTTATGACTCAGGATTTTTTATTTTATATTTATAGGAAAAGCTCTTTAAGCTTCTTTAGACATGATTGCTCATATAACACTCTAGTGTTTATACAAAAACAAAATCAAAATAGCCCTGGCTGGTGTGGCTCGGTGGAATGCCAGCCTGAGAACCAAAGGGTCACTGGTTCAGTTCCCCGTCGTGGTAAATGCCTGGGTTGTGGGCCAGATCCCCAGTTGGGAGCATGCAATCTCTTCCTCCCCCCTCTCCTTCTCTTTCCCCTCCTCTCTAAAAGTAAATAATCTTTTTTAAAAAATCAAAATAAATTCAAGGTATTCTTGAAGTTTTCCTCATACTGACTGATAATCTGGTACCTAAATTCCTTTTAACTCAGAATCATCAATGATTTTTGTTTTTTCATATCATCATCCTCTGTACCACTTAAAGAAATTGTGATGCAGTATTTTTTATTTTTTAAAGATTTTATTTTTAGAGAGAGGGGAAGGGAAGAAGAAAGAGAGGGAGAGAAACTCAATGTGTGGTTGCCTCTTGCACATCCGCTATGAGGGACCTGGCCCACAACCCAGGCATGTGCCCTGACAGGGAATCAAACTGGCAACCCTTTGGTTCACAGGCCTGTGCTCAATCCACTGAGCTACACAAGCCAGGGCGAATATTTCTTGTAAAAGTGTTCCTCTATTGTCTCTGAGATACTTGTCTAAGAACTTGACACACATTGTCAAAGTCTTGATGTCATCCTTTCTTGATCCTACCAAAAGGTATCTCCAGAAGATGTAACTGACAAAAGGTTTCAGAAGATAACCCAGAGTTGGTGATCTCTTCCATAAATGGTATGTTAACTGAAACCTCAGTGGGTTGCAGTTGTCTAGGAATAGCAGCAGGGTTAATAACAGTTCACAAATATGAGGGGGACCCAAAAAAACTGAAAATTATCTTCTGGAGGGTTGGCCCCTTGTAGTACAGGCTTTCCCCTGCTAGGTGAGTGTTCTAGGAACCCATCTGCATCAGTGCACCAGCTGGCATTGTTGTGAGAGGCTGCATTCAGCTTCAGTGAAATTTTTAGAAGACTCTTTCACTGTGTTTGCCCATTTCATGATGGGCAATTTACAAGTGCACCTGCCCACATGGTGCTGAGTGTTCAGCAGCAGCTTTGCACTAAAAACTGCATGACCTCCATGCCCCATGCTCCCTATTTACCCAATCTCACCACCCCTGTGACTTTTTGTTTGTTTTCCCTGATGAAAGAAGTCCTCAAAGAGAAACGTTTTACCAATGTGGAAGAGGTGAAACAAAAAGGGCAGAAGAACTGAAAGGCATCAAAATCAATGAGTTCAAAAACTGTTTTGAGCAGTGAAAAAAGTCATCTCAATAGCTGTATTGCATCCAATGGAGAGTACTTTGAAGGTAACTGAAGTTTAAACATGTAAGTATAAATACACAATTTTTAATAAATAAATTCCTGATTTGGGGGCATTCCCTCCTCATAAGTATGTAGTGACAACTACTGCTATTTTAAAACTGACAAAAGATTTTAATATGCCACTGACTGTAAAACATCTAATTTTCAGAAATGCTAAAATCGATTAACTATAGTAGTACTGTGAAAATCACAGACACTACAATGTTCTGACATTTATTTCAATGCAGAAGAGTGAGTAATTCATCAAAGACCAGCATTTGGGAACCACTTCTCACAAAAAAAAAAAGGGTTTCTGAGAAGACTTACCAACTACAACAATCTTATTTAATTTTAAAAGTAAATCTGTAACATTTCAGCTGTTCTCCTGAAACACTTTCATTGACACCCTTCTGTGACCACATACTTTGAATTTATTGCTATGCCATTTACCAAACTGACTCTCTTATTTTTAGATGCATCTCAAGGGATGCTGTTTGTTTATATGTATCTAGGATAGGGCTCCTCATACAGAAAGTTATATGCCCTTAGAAACACAAGAATACAAAAACTGTCACTATGAATCTGACCCCAAACTCATATAGAGCAGTACTGCATCAAATCAAAAAAACTTGCTGTGAAGAACACAGATTGTTCTCCTTGATATAAACCTCAAAGTTTAGGCCAAATCCAAATATCCTGGATTTCTTACTATCCACTAATTTATTTAAACACTGTAAGAATTTATCTGCATTTTTAGCTAAACTCTAGTTCAGAATACAATCCACAGGGACAACTAACCATCCAAATGAACAGTCTTCAATGCTTAACAGCCAACTAACATAGCTGGCCAACTGAAAAGCACTTACCACTATTCTGCTCTCTCATATATAGCTCTCAAAATTTTTATGTAGTTAATACCAAGTCCATTGGCATTTCACACCTGAAAGTTCTGCAAATTTGGAAGACCACAAGGTACGCCTTCCTCCAGGTCATTTAAAAAATTGTAATCTGAAAATAGGTTTAGTATTAATCCCTTTAATAGTCTATTAATTTGGACTCTCTATTACGACTCCAATTATCTGTAAACAAATTCCCTATCAAATGATGGCATTAAATTCCTTGATAGTGCCTGGTTATAGTTATCTAAAGTCTTTTTTAAGATCAAGATAATAATTTTTATGTGCTACTTTTCATTATTAAAAAAAATATGTTCAATACCAAAATTGGGGGAATACATATTAATGGAGAAAAATAATAATCCCACAATTATAGAAAGCACCAAAATTATATTTTCCAAATTTCCTTCTGGCCTTTAAAAGGATATGTAACTCTATAACCTGCTTTTATTTACATACTATTTTAGCATAACCATTTCCCTATATTACGAACTCTTTAAAGACATTTTATAGCTGAATAGTATTTCTTTTTTTTTTAATCCTCACCCAAGGACATTTTTTTCATTGCTTTTAGAGACAGAAGAAAGGAAAGAGAGAGAGAAAGAGAAACACTGAAATGAGAGAGAAACATTGACTGGTTGCCTTCTTGCACACATCCCAACCAGGGATCAAACCTGCAACCTGGGTATATGCCCTGACCAGGAACTGAACCCACAACCTTTTGATCCGCAGGACTACACTCCAACCAACTAAGCTACACCAGCCATGGCTGAATAATATTTCTTTATGTTAATGGATCAGTGCTTCCTTAAACATTACTTCTATAAATAAGATGTTTAGATTGTTTCTAATTTTTTTATTATTTAAACAATTCCATAATATGCATCTCTATTTCTGTATTTAAAATTATTTTCTTTGGGGATTCTCAAAAATAGGATTACAATATATACCATTATGAGCCTTTTTAAGATTTCAATACATATATTCGAAATCATATCCAAAATTACATCTCTTCATAATTCTGCCCAGTGCATGACCATACACCCACTACCCAAAATAATGTTTTAAAAGATTAAGTAATTTAACCCATGCCCCCTTTTGATAAAAATTAAAACTTAACACCCTACCTTAATTATTGCTATATTTGACATTTCAAGATAAATTAAACATTCTATCTCTTTCATGAAGGCAATTTTAATTTCTAAGAAAAAAATTTTTTTTATTTCTAAAGATATTTATTTTTGGCACGACTGTTGATTTTCCTTGCCAGCCACAAGTTATCCATTACTAATGTTCAGCAAACAATTACTACTACTGGCCTTCACTGACGAGTCACATTTAAAACCAAGCCTGTTATGCTGCATTGTGCTGCTGTTTTAAATTACTCACAGTCCTGAATATCTTTTATATGCTTCTTCGATGAATTTTTTTTACTAATGGGGTATAATTTTTCATCCCTTTAAAAAACATAATTCTTTCTCCTATAATAGTCAAAAAGTGGTCTTCAGACCAGAATATTCTAATGTATTTATTTAAGAGAGTGATCTGTGTCTTACTTACCCCCCAGGGCTATTTCATCACATTCTCTGGGGATGGCAACCAGGAGTTTTTAACAAGCTTCTAACAAGCTCTCCAGGTGACTGTGATACATATTAAAATGTGAGGCCCACTGCCAGAAAACAGTGTATGTGCACATGCTATATGAATGAATAAATATATATACAAATGAATGTAGCTAACAGATTACTGGATGGTTTATAACTGAGATCTTTCATTGTAATACAAAATGTTAGCAATATACAAACACATGAGTTTTTACCTCCAAACTACTTTGAAGCCATAAGTGACCCGCTGTTTTTTAAAATTCACAGTAAGTTTATTTTTAACAGTGTTTCTAGCCTCTCATTTCAATTAAGGCTTCCCCAGCTTTTCCTTTCAATCCTAATGAAAGAGGAAAATGAACTCAGATTCACAAACACTAAATGGTACAACAACCCACATTCTCTTTCTAATCTTCTGTCTGAGTCCCAAAACTTCAGAAGAATTTAGTAGATGAACAATACAACATCTACAGTCATTTCAAAACTCCCATGTTCCTATTTGTAACTTAAATTGAAATGTCGAGAAGATGCATGTTTATACTCTAACATACGATCAAGTACTTTAGCGAGGGAAATACAAACCTGGATCACAAAAGGTAACCACCTAAAGTGGTCAAATGCTTAAAGTTGCATCCACAATATTTCCTTAATGTATTTCTAACCAGGAATCTTTACTTCCAATTGCAGCTAGCATAGCTTTTTCCCCTCTGGGTTACAATCAGCCAGTTGATGCTAGTGAATATGCATCATTTAGTAGCAAATCCAAAACATAATCTCTGAAAAAATAAAACAAGTCTGTCTTATTGAAAAGAATCAGGACTAGGATAACACCTCCCACACAAGGTAACATTTCTCTGGAAATTGCTAAAAAATAAGTTTCTTGAGATAAAAAGTTAGAATTTTTATTCTTCATATATTTTCACCACAAAACAGACTTGTAGACATTACCATATTCTCAGCCTATTCTGTGTAATTCAGATTTTCTTCTCTAAGAGTTTTCACTTGCAGAGTTTGATCCAAAAAGTGGATCAGGCCCAGTAGACTACACCAAATGAAACATGTAAATACAGCTGCATACATGTGAACTGACAAAACAAAGATCAAAGACAATCTAAGCATCCACCAAAATAAAACTGGTTAAATAAATTTTGGTAGATCCATAAAGTAGAATATTTGGCAACTGGAAAACAATGAGGCAAAATTTTATGACCCTGTATGGAAGATACCTTAATTAAGAAAGAAAAGAAAGCATAGTACACAACAGAAAGAAAGTACAATGTCTCGCCACTTTTGTGTGTACATATATATCACACATGATTATATACTGGTTTGTATTTATGCAGAATATCTCTAGGTGAACTCAAAAGATGAACAGTGATTGCACCCTGACAAGGGAACTAAGAATAGAGGGAAACTTTATTTTTCACTGTACACTTGTTTGTATGTATCTTTTGCATTTTGCACTATGTACATATACTACCTATCAAAAAATTAAGTATAAAAAATATGGTGCAGTCACATAATATAATACCATCAAGTCATAAATAATGATGCTGCAGGCATGTTTATCAATGTGGAAAAAAGCTTCTAAACACTAGATCCAACTAACAACAAACCACTGTTAGACCTAACATAATACTTAACATGGACCAATGTGACAAGATTTCCCTAGTAGCAAGGAGGGACCCTTTTTACTTCACTCCCCTAAGAGTAATGGCTATCACCAAATTTCTGGTAGATAAAATCAGAGAATATACAAATAGTCTACAAAAGAATGACCTAGAAAAGAAGACAGTAAGCACCTTATTAATATTTTTTATAATTCTCCAATGAACAAAATGTAAGTTTCAACAGTTTGCATTTCTTGGCTTTATTTTTATTTTTTGGTTTGTCTTTGGTTAGCAAGGACTTCAGTTATTCTTCACTGACTTCTCCAGCAATCATTTACCACATAGTCTAGAGAAGTTAAATTGCTTTTTGAAGCAATTAACTATAATCTAATACAACTTTTGTTTTTGTATGTTTTGTGGTGGCATGTTTGAGGCCCGTTTCTTCTTTCACTAAGCACTAGTACTGCATGTACCAGCTCATCCATTGAAACAATTATGTTTCTGATTTTGCAACCACAAAATGCAAACAAAAAAAATCTCAGCAAGTTCTCCCTTGATAACTAGCCAAGAAAACATGCCTGATATAGACTGGAAGTTGGGCCTGCCAGGTATCAGATATGCAGGAAAGAAAAAGGAGTCAGGCACAACAACCATCAACACAAAAGGCTTTCCAAGGAGTTCTGAGATTGATGGTTTAGGGCAGGGCATCAAACTCATTCTCACCGGGGGCCACATCAGCCTCACAGTTGCCTTCAAAGGGCTGAATGTAATTTCAACTCCTTAACAGTTAAGGAGTAATCACATTTATACAGTCCTAAAATTATTTCAGCTCTTTGAAGGCAACCATGAGGCTGATGTGGCCCCCAGTGAGAATGAGTTTGACACCCCTGTCTTAACTGTCAAATTTAATCCCCCCCCCAAAAAAAACCCCACAGAAACACAAAAACAGCCAGCCAGTGTAAATGAATCAAAATTATACCTTTTTGCCAGATAGGTAAAAAAATACATTTTTTTTGGTGTGCCGCAGAATTTTAGCAATTAGTTTATGTGTGCCATAAAACGAAAAAAGTAGAAAATTACTGCCTTAGACAATTGTCACTGGCACCTTTTTTTGTATCAGTACCAATGATGGAATAAATTAAAGACAGACCATGAAGTTTGTTTTAAGATGGGGGACTTCGACTTGGACACACTGAAAGTTTTAGGAGACAATAACACAACCAGGTAAAGATGTACAGCTGGTAAATAATAAGAGTCTTAAGTGCAGAAAAAGGGATCAAGGACAGAAACATAGGTTTCAGAGTCATTTAATTAGGTGGTTAAAGACAAAAGGATGGACTAGAACCACATGAGTGTGTACGGATTGATGATGACAGCACAAATGTTAAAAACCTACGTCTTAGACTACAGACACTTGGGCATACAAGTAACAAGCTGAGACAATGAGGGAGAAAAGGGGTGCAGCACATGAGAAAGGGGGAAAATACAGTATAAGGAAAGCAAAGAGATTAGATCTTCAAGATTAACAGAGAATCTATTGTGCTGCAATGAATGAGAACAAAGAAAATGCTAATCAATAAATATATTTGGTGATTATGAGAAATCAGTAACCTTAGAGTGATTCATTTTCAGTGATTCATGGTAATAATTTAGTTTACAATTAGTTGCAGACAAGATGAGATGCAGGAAAATGGAGAGCAAGTTACACCAGTCCAAGAACTGCAAGCAGCTACACGGCCTCCTTTTTCGTCTCTAAGTCGCCCAGTTTGAAGTCTCCAAAGCTTCAGATACATCAATGAACTCACTTTATAAAATAGAATCTTATGCATTAGCAACTATATTTTTGTATCTCACAACCAAGAAAACCATCTATTAATATCACGATAAAAGTCAATGCCGTTCAGGCACGCTTTTGGAATTTTATCCAAATAGCAGACAACCTGAATACAGAAGTGCATTTTTTGGAAGCTAAACAGTTTCTAAGATTTTCTCTACACATTCACATTAAAAATGTATTACAGGTTAACAATCCTGCAACTAACACTACAGAGCTCAAGCCTGTATTTCATGTTATAAAGGGGAGTGATAATTAAAAATACTAGCATTTGGTACTGGCAGCACACACAGCTTTCATCTAAGGACATCAAAGCAACCTTTAAACATCTATTAATTATGGCCTTTCTAAACTATCCTGTGTGCCACAGCAGAACACAAGCAAGAACATGATTACATTCTACCCTGATGACATAGAAAACATAATTTAAAACATCTGTGATTAATATTCAATAATTACAATAGATGGGGACATAACAACCGAAGTTACTTTGGATAACATACTTACTTCAGAATGAAAAGTAAAATCTCAATTTGAACTTCAATAACCGTCATGCAGAAAAATTTAGAAAAGAACCAGACTAAATACTCTTATTCTATTAATATTAAGGATTTGTTATACAAATACTATAAACAAAGTAACAAATGCAACAAAAGTATACCATCTTCAGCTATTTTGATAAACTTGATGTTCAATTTAAAAAGGGGATGATAGCCCTGGCTGGTGTAGCTCAGTGGATTGAGCACGGGCCTGTGAAGCAAAGGGTCGCTGGTTCAATTCACAGTCAGGGCACAGGCCTGGGTTGCAGGCCAGGTCCCCAGTGGGAAACACATGAGAGGCAACCACACATTGATGTTTCTCTCCTACTCTTTCTCCTTCTCTTTCCCTCTCTCTAAAAATAAATAAAATGTTTAAAAAATAAATAAAATAAATAAAAAGGGGGTGAAAATACAGAAGAAAACACTGCAAACTGGGACAGGAAACAAATAGAATTTAGAGGGTACCTACCATGTGACAACACAGTACTGAGTTCCTTAAAATGTTATTCTTGGTTAACTGTCACAGTAAACACATGAGATGGTTATTATCTCTAGCTTACAAAGAAACAAAAAGGCAACATTTCCTCAAGTTCATACACCTAATAAACGGTAATGCCAAGATTTTGAGCCATGTTTGTCTCCCAACTGTGAGGCTGCCCTACTCCATAACACAGTGCCTATTCTAAGAGGCAAGTGATCCACGTTATAGTCCTAGCTTTCCCACACACCTAGGCCTCAATTTCCTCTTCTGTAAAATGAAGGAGGCCAACTCATTGTCTATAATTCTAGGTTACTGTAATGTACTAAGAGGTAGAATTGTTTAGATTGATGTTTAAAGAAAAAATTATCAATCATTTGTATGCATTTCACTAGGTATGCCTCTTATGCCACAAGCTTTCATTTTATGCTTTCCTCAGTATTGTATCAGAAAATAAGAAAGTAAACATAGGAGTGACAGAGCAAACACCAAGAACCTCATTCCCAAAAGTGAGAAAAAAACCTAAAAATCTTAAATACTATATAAGACAGTTTAATGACTCTTAAGAAATTACAACTTGGGGTGTTGAACACACAATGCAATATACAGATGATGTATTATAGAACTGTATACCTGAAACCTATATAGTTTAATTAACCAATGTCACTCCAATAAAAAAAAAATAATTTTAATTTAAAAAATTAAATTTAATTGAAAAAATTTAATAAAATTAAAATTAAGAAAGAAATTATACCTTTCTTAATAAAAAAAATCCTGAAACAAAGCCTTTTATGATAAAGTTTTGAAAATAATAAATCTCAATGTATTTTAATCATTAAAAGACTCATCAGAGGGCATTTTATTAACTGCCAACATTATTTAGAAGACTTAGATACTTTGAAGAGAATTAAGCTCAGCCCTGGTTGGGTGGCTCAGTTGGTTGCAGTGTTGTCCCAAACACTCACTATAAGGTTGAGGGTTCAGTTCTGGTCAGGATTACATACCTAGGCTGTGAGTTCGACTCCCAGTTGGGGCATGTACAGGAGGCAACAACTGACCAATGTTTCTCTGTCACACTGATGCTTCCCCACCTCCCCCAAATTAATAAACATATGCTCAGTGAGGATTTTATAAAATATATACTTTTTAAAAAGAAAGTAAAAACCCAGGCTCCTTGGGAAAATGAATTCCACAGTGGGACAGGAGATGTAAAATGAACCTGGAACATCTTATACCAAATAAGATAGTTAACTTAATATGTCACATTAACTGAGTCATATGGTGACAAGAAATTCTGTCAAAGGTTATTCTGGGTCTATCTATGAGGGTGGTTCCAGAAGAGATTAACATTTATGTCTGTACCCTGAGGAAAGCAGATTGCCTTCCCTGATATGGGTGAGCCCCATCCAATCAGCTGAAGGCTGGAATTAAACAAAAAGACTGACCCTCCTGCCTCACAGCCTTTAAGTTGGAACACTGGCTTTCCCTCCCTATGGTCAAACTGAAACAATGGATCTTCCTGGGTCTTGAGAAGACCAGACTCTGGACTGAGACTATACTGTCGCTCTCCTGAGCCTCCATCTTGCCAACTACAGATCTCAGAACTTACCAGCCCACAAAACTGCATCAGCAAAATCATTATAATAAATCTTTCTATAAATACACATATGTATCCTATTGGTTGTGTTTCTCTGGAGAACACAGACTAATACACCAGAAAGTAAGAAAACTATTAAAAATCATTACAGCCATGTCAAAAGGACTCAAGAGTCAGCTTAAAGGGGCATCCACTGGCTAAATATGAGACAACCTGAGTATCTTTAGAACCTGTAAGTTCACAATGACACTTGAGAAAAAATTTTACCTATGGTTACCAATGGATAATGTTAGGGAACCAACTCACTACTTTGATAGCTGGTAAATAAAGGAGAAGAATCAAGCATTACTTATCCTACTTTTTCTATATAAACTACTTCTTAACACAATAATTGAGGACAGGAAGTATCCTTTAAGTTAAGTATTATAGATAATAAATGAAGGTAAAATGATAAAAAATCACCACTTCATAAGTCCTACTAAATGTATAGCTCTAAACAATGAACATGAATGGTTACAAATATGAGCAAAGTGACAACCAGGAATTCCCTACTTCCAGATAAAAACACAAAAAGTCTAGAACCTCCAACCAAGATGGAAGTGTAGGTAGACACACTGTGCCTCCTCATACGACCAAAAGAAGGACAACAAATTTAAAAACAAAAAACAAACAAAACTGACAGAAAATCGAACTGTATGGAAGTCTGACAACCAAGGAGTTAAAGAAGACACTTTCATCCAGACCAGTAGGAGGGGTGGAGACGGGCAGCCGGGCGGAGAGGACTCAGGCAAGGCAGCGACTGGCAGATTGTGGAGAGGGCGCACAAGGCTGTAGCTGGCCAGCAAGGCAGCAGCTGGTGGACACGGCAAAGCGGTGGCTGGTGGAGTGGGGAGCCCACATTCGCAAGCGGACAGAGCAGATAAACCAGGAGGAACAACTGGGGAGCAAAACAGACCAGGCAACACAGGGCTCCAGCACGGGGAAATAAAGCCTCAAGCCTCTGACAGAAAACTCCTGTGGGGGTTGAGGGGGCAACAGGAGAAACTCCCAGCCTCACAGGAGAGTTCGTTGGAGAGACCCACAGGGTCCTAGAACATACACAAGCCCACCCATTAGGAATCAGCACCAGAAGGGACCACTTTGATTACAGGTATTGGGGGAAGTGACTGAAATCTGGCAGAGAACGGAGCAAGCAGCACTGTTCCCTCTCAGACCCTTTCCCATATACAGCATCACAATGCACCAACCTTGGCTGCCGCACCCTGGCCAACACCTAAAGCTCCTCCCCTTATTATGTAACAGGCATGCTGAAACAAACAAAAAAAATATATGGCCCAAATGAAAGAACAGATCAAAGCTCCAGAAAAAAATACAACTAAGTGATGAAAAGATAGCCAACCAATCAGATGCACAGTTCAAAACACTGGTAATCAAGATGCTCAAAGAAATGGTTGAGTATGGTCACAAAACAGAGGAAAAAGTGAGGTTTGAAAAGTAAAATAAATGAAAATGTACAGGGAACTAACAGTGAAGGGAAGGAAACTTGAACTCAAATCAACAGTTTGTAGCAGAAGGAAGAAATAAACATTCAACCAAAACAGAATGAAGAAACAAGAATTCAAAAAATGAGGAGAGGCTTAGGAACCTCCAGGACACCTATAAACGTTCCAACAGCCAAATTATAGGGTGCCAGAAGAAGAGGAAGAGCAAGAAAAAAAACTGAAAACTTATTTGAAAACATAATGGAGAACTTCCCCAATCTGGCAAAGGAAATAGACTTTCAGGAAGTTCAGGAAGCTCAGAGAGTCACAAAGAAGTTGAACCCAAGTAAGTATACACCAAGACACATTGTAATTACATTACCCAACATTAAAGATAAGGGGAAAATCTTAAAAGCAGCAAGAGAAAAGAAGACAGTCACCTACAAAGGAGTTCCTATAAGACTATCAGCTAATGTCTCAAAAGAAACCTTGCAGGCAAGAAGGGGCTAGAAAGAAGTATTCCAAGTCATGAAAAGCAAGGACCTACATCCAAGATCACTCTAGCCAGCAAAGCCATCATTTATAATGAAGGGCAGATAAAGTGCTTCCCAGATAAGGTCAAGTTAAAGGAGTTCATCATCACCCATCCCTTATTATATGAAATGTTAAGGGATTTATCTAAGAAAAAGAAGAAGGACAAAACTATGAACAGTAAAATGGCAACAAACTCACAACTATCAACAACTGAACCTAAAAACAAAGAAAACAAAAACAAACTAAGCAAACAACTAGAACAGGAAAGGAATCACAGAATTAAAAATCGCATGGAAGGTTATCAGCAGGGAAGGGAGGGGGAATGGGGGAAAAGGTACAGGGAATAAGTAGCATAAATGGTAGGTAGAAAATAGACAGGGGGAGGTTAAGAATAGTAAAGGAAATGGAGAAGCCAAAGAATTTATATGCACAACCCATGGACATGAACTAATAAGGGGCGAGGGGAAATACAGGTAGGAAAAGGATGTGTGGGGAGTGGGGGAGGATAAAGGGGGGAAATGGGACAACTGTAATAGCATAAGCAATAAGATATATTTTTAAAAAATACAAAAAGTCTAAATCTGATCAAGTCTCTAAATCTAGGATGTTTGGCACAGGAATCACTCTTCACATATGGGCAATTGTAACCAATCCAAACTGAGATGTGACATAAGCGTAAGATACCGGATTTCTAATATTTAGTACAAAAATATTAAATATATCAATAAATATATTGGTTACATGTTGAAATGATAAATTTTGGGCATAATGTATTAAATAAAATTCATTAAAATCAATTTCATCTGTTTTAGTTTTTTTAAACTGAATACCAGAAAAATTACAAATAACCAATTCATGGCTCAAATTTATGGTTTCTATTATATTTATATTGGACAGGCTGCTATTAGTATATTTACAAATTTTTACAAACTACTTGGAACAGAAAAACATGCTGACCACCACCACAGAGATCCAAAGAAAATCCAAGCACCAAAATCCAGGCTATGGAATTCACTAAAAATAAAAAGTACCCAGTCTCACCCTGGCTGGTGTAGCTCAGTGGATTGAGCACGGGCCTGTGAAGCAAATGGTCGCCGGTTCGATTCCCAGTCAGGGTGCATGCCTGGGTTGCAGGCCAGGTCCCCAATGGGGACACATGAGAGGCAACCACACATTGATGTTTCTCTCCCACTCTTTCTCCTTCCCTACCCCTCTCTCTAAAAATAAATAAATAAAATATTTTTAAAAAAATACCCAGTCTTTTTAACAACAACAAAATGACACAGAAATGAAAAAGAAAGTAAGTGAGACAGAGGTGGAATGTGGAGATTTAAAGAATTAACATCAGGAAGAAGGCAAAGATGCCCCTCTCTCAGCACTGCTCTTCAATATGGTGCTGGAAATCCTAGGTAATACAGTAAGATAAGAAAAGATATACAAATTAGCAAGGAAAAATAAAAACTATTCTTCTAAGCAAATGACATGATTATCTATGTAGAAAATCCCAAAGAACTGACCAAAAAAGAAACCCCCCTCCTAAAATTACTAAGCAATTATAGCAATTTTGCAGGACACAAAGTTAAAATACAAAAGTCAATCACTTTTTATATACAAGCAATAAATAAGTGGAATTTGAAACTAAAACACAATACCATTTATATTAGCATACAAAAAAATGAAATATTTAGGTATAAATCTAACAAAGTATGTATAAAATCTATATGAGAAAAACTATAAAACTCTGATGAATGAATTCAAAGAACTAAATAAATGGAGAGATATCCCATGTTCATGGATAGAAAGACTAAAAGGTTTTTGCACAGGAAAGGAAACCATCAACAAAAAGATAACCTAATGAACAAAAGAAGATTATTTGACCATGATATAGCAATCAGGGATTAATATCCAAAATTTATTAATATCTCATACAACTCAATACCAAAAAACAAACAATAGAATTAAAATATGGGCAGGGGGCCTGAACAGACACTTCTCCAAAGAGGATATACAGGTGGCCCACAGACATATGAAAAGATGCTCAATGTCACTAATCAACAGAGAAATGCAAATTAAAACCACGATGATATCACCTCACACCTGTCAGAATGGTTATCCAATAAATCAACAAACAAACGTTGGCAAGGATGTGGGAAAAAGGAACCCTCCTGCGCTGTTGGAAGGAATGCATATTGGTGCAGCCACTGTGGAAAATAGTATGGAGAGTCTTCAAAAAATTAAAAATGGAACTGCCTTATGACCAGTGATTCTACTTCAAGGTATATAGCCAAAGAAACCCAAAACACTAATTCAAAAGAATATATGCATCTCTATATTAATCACAGCATTATTTATAATATCCTTCTTTTAAATAATCAATGATACTTACAACCTTTTTCTCATACAACTATTTGCCATTAAAACTAGGCCTGATACTCATATCCCAGAGAAAGCTAAACTATTTGAAGTGGCTCTACATGCATTTCGAAGATTTCACATATGCTGTTTTAGTGAAAATTTACTTAAAAGTTAAGTTTAAAATCTTGAAAAGAATATTGTATTTAGGCAAAACAACCTAACTTAGATGTTGCCACATTTGTAAATAAATGATATAAAACCAACATTCTGTCAGTGGTTGTCTTTGGGTGTCAAATTATGGGTACATATATCTTTAGGCCATCTCTATACATTCTAATTTTTTCTACAGTAACCAAGTAATTTTATGATGAGGGAAGCTTTATATAAATATAGTATAATACAAGACTTCCATTCTATAAAAGATGAAAACAAAAATGAATATTAGATTATAAATGACATAATTTCACTAAATGAAATTGCTATGTAAGATATGTTACTAGGTCCCAATCACTTGGCAGTAAATCAATAACAAGTACTTTTAACAGAAATATAACTCATTAATGAAACTTAATTGATTTCTTTAATGTGTGTGAGTGTTTAGTTGAAGGTTTTTAAATTTTGTTTTGCTCTTTACGTAGTAAAAGTTCCAAAAGCAGTTACTATGAAATTACTGTTCTGACCTCTATTCTCAAATATTATCTTGACAAGCCCGCTGAGGAATTAACCAGGATACTTAGACAATAAGAATCAAAACACACAAGTGTCAACCAGGAGTCAGAAGTTTTGCCTGTGTGTCTCAATCTGTGGCTCAAGAGCCTCACATAAGAGAATTAGTGATGTGCTTAATAAAAATTGAGATTCCCAAAAGCCTAACCCAAAAAGACTGAATCAGATTACATATGAAAGTATCAAGCCAGGACCTGGCTAAAAGCACTTGAAAGATTATTTTATTTCTTCCTATAGACCTTAAACATGTTCCGCCAGCCAACCCATGACACCATCACATATCATTTAAACAGTACCAGGTTATCTCATCTTGTGAAGTAATCCTGGTTATCAGAGTCTGTCTCACTTGGCAATAGGATGCATCTACAGACTTGAGCTCCTGGCTTCAACACACACCATGGGTTCCAGGGCTGCATACATCCAGGATGGGTTGACTGCAAATTGCTTCTACCCTGGCATCACCAACTCTGCTCAGGAGCTCTCATGCCGATCTCCAGATCTGGAAGTCTGTGAATCTTGCGCTGCCTACAGTATTACCCTAACAGTATTAGAAGACTTCCACCTCTTAGCAGCAAACCTTCCAGATACTCCTGGAAGTATCTAGACACTTTTAGATACTTCTAGTCAGCCCCTGTTCTGTTAAGTGACCACACTGCAGAACAGCAATTTTTAACCAGAGTGCCCCAAGAGGCACACAGGTGAAGAATCTTTAAAACATGCAATATCTGACTATTTAGTCAGGGGCACTGACGTCTTTTGCCTTTATAAAATGATAACAGCCACCCTGGCCTGGTGGCTCAGTTGGTTGGAGTGTCATCCCATGCACCAAAAGGTTGCAGGTTCAATTCTTGGTCTGCATACAAGTAGGGAAGCAACCAATAAATGTTCCTCGCATTGATGTGTCTGTCTGTCTGTCTGTCTGTCTCTCTCCCTCCCTCCCTCCCTCCCCCTTCCTTTCTCTCTAAAAGCCAATGAAAACATATCCTCAGGTGAGGATTAAAAAAAAACTTTGTGTGGCACACAGGCTGAAAATCCACTGCTTTAACTAGACAAAGCTAGGGTTTAAGGAAAATTCTCATCTCCAGATCTGTGAGACAGAGACAGGATGCAGCAGACAATGTATACTGTAATATACGGTCTTACTGTACCCAGTCAAGTGAAAGCCTACGCTCCTCCTAAACCCATGCCCTACCACCTAGACACATAGGAAATGCCACCCAGTTCTCCAGAGTACTTAGCTTACACATCCTTTAGTGAGTATCTAGAAAAGGCAGAAGTATCCTATTTCATTTCTCCCCCACCTCTCCACGTGGGCTGAGTTACTAAAAAACAAAGTGTCTTTGCCTAGAAACAAAGTATCTCTAGAGAATGAAAAGGAGAGAAAGGAACAAGTTCACTGCAATAATCAGCAGAGGAGTCTATGCTCTCAAATACATTTAAATGTGGCAAAAATTTAAATGCTGAAAATGTCAAAATATATAGAATATAATGACCTCATATTAACAGTCATTAACAAGCCACATTTCTAAAAATTACTAAAAATATATACTCATATGTTAAAAGTATAAAGAGAAAAAAAAGAACCCACAATATACAGGGAGGTGGAGTATATATACAAATCACTTTCTCTTCAAGCCCATAAATTGTAAATAAAGTAGATTTAACATCCAGACTCTTAATATAGCTAATTTCAATTACTTTTACTGAAATTAGTACTCAACTAAACATTGAAGAGGGGGCATACACAGTGGCAAAGAAGGAAGCAAATTCTCACAATTAAAATTTTTTATTTTTTTTTAATTATATTATAGATTGTTCTATTAGGGTTGTTTCAATTTTATCCCCTTTACCCTCCTCCACACAATAATGCCAATACCCTCAGGGAATCCCCACACCATCGTTCACGTCCATTGGTCACGCACAAAGATCTTTGGCTACTCCATTTTCTACACTGTACTTTACCTACCCATGGTTATTGTGTAAACTACTTATCTGTACTTCTGAATCCCTCACCTCTTCATTCATTCCCTTGCATGTCCCTTCCCATCTGGCAACCATCAAAATGCACTCCGCTCTCCATAGCCATGATTCTGTTTTTCTTTGTTGTTGTTATTCTTCTATTACAGTTGTTCCAATTTTCCCCTGTTGCTCTCCCCTGCCCAGCCCACCTGTTCTTGTTCGCTTAGTGTTTGTTTAGATTCAACTATTGATAGATATGTATTTATTGCCAATTTATTGTTCATACATTTAGTCTCTTTCTTAAGTAAGTCCCTTTAACATTTAGTAATGATTTGGTGATGATGAAATCCTTTAGTTTTTTCTTGTCTAGGAAGCTCTTTATCTACCTTTTGATTTTTTTTTTGCCCTTTAAATCTATATGATAGCTTTGCTGGGTAGAACAATCTTGGCTGTACGTCCCTGCTCTTCATGACTTTGAGTATTTCTTTCTAATCCCTTCTAACCTGCAAAGTTTCTTTCGAGAAATCAGCTGACAGTCTTCTGGGAACTCCCCTGTAGGTAACTACTAACTGCTTTTCTCTTGCTGCTTTTAAGATTCTATCTTTAACCTTTGGCATTTTAATTATGGTGTGTCTTGGAGTGGGCCTCTTTGCATCCATCTTATTTGGGATTCTCTGTGCTTCCTTAACTTGCATGTCTTATTTCCTTCATAAAATTAAGGAAGTTTTCTTTCATTTTTTCAAATGAAATTTCAATTTCTTGCTTTCTATTCTCCTTCTGGCATCCCTATGATTCGAATGTTGGACCACTTGTTGTCCCAGAGGCTGCTTACACTATCCTTGTTTTTTTTGGATTCTTTTTTTCTTCTTCTTGCTCTAATTGACTGTTTTTTCCTTATGTTCCAAATCATTGATCTGATTGTTGGCTTCATCCATTCTACTGTTGTTTCCCAGTAAATTCTTCTTTATTTAAATTAGTGTATCCTTCATTTCTGACAGAATCTTTTTTATGTTGCTGAGGTCCTAAGTTCCTTGAGCATCCTTATAATCAGTGTTTTGAATTTTGCATCTGATAGATTGCTCCTCTCCATTTCATTTAGCTCTTTTTCTGTAGTTTTGATGTTCTTTCATTTAGGCCATGTTTCTTTGTCTCCTTGTTTTGGCAGCCTCCCTGTGTTTCTTTCTATGTATTAGGTAGAGCTGCTTTGACTCTGTGTCTTGGTAGCATGTCCTAACATAGTAGGTGTCCTGTAGGATCCAGTGGCATAGCCTCCCCTATCACCCAAATTGGGTACTCAAGGTGCCCCCTTTTTCTGGGCTGAGTACCCCCACCTCCTGTAGTTGAGCCTTGATTGCTGTCGTCAGAGACTGGCTGTGACCACTGACCACCAACCTCTGCCCTCCGTGGTGATCACCTGTGTAGGGGCAGGGTGGAGGTGCTCCAATGTGGTCTGTAGCTGTCCACTGGGTGTGCAGGCTCTGGGTTTTCCTGGATGGTGCAGGCCAAAGTCAGCCCTCAGCTGTGTCCTGCTTAGGGCCACCCTGCCTGAGTTATAAAGCAATCTGCACATTGCTGTTACTTGTGCTGGGCTTTGAGGTTCCTAGACACATCCAAGCTATGAACCTAGGCTGGCTGCTGCTAGTGCCCAGCCTGGGGCCACTTAGAAAGAGGTATGGGGATAGGGGCTGGGAGCTCGCTGACGCTGGCTGTTGCTTGTTTGGGAGGATTTAGGAAGTTGTGGAGCATGAGCCAAGACCAATCATTCATACAGAAAAGTCACTGTTAACAGCTTGGTTGGGGCTGCAAGATTGGTGGGGCAGAGCCTCAGGGGATCTCCAGGGTGGTGCAAACAGTGTTAGCCAGGTTGATGAAGTCTCGGGTATTGCACTGGCCTGCCAGTTCTGTGGCTCTATGCAAGGAGGGCTCAGAAAAGGGACAATGGCCTCTGCCCGCCTTTCTGTCTGGGAGAAAGCTGGCCCCCAGCTCTCGTCTTGATGCCAGACACTTCAGTTCCTCCCTCTATGCCACTGGTGCCTTTCAAGCTACTACCGGTTGCGGGAGCTCAGAGGGAGTGAGTCTGTGTAAGTCCATATATGAGTTCATCAAGAGGAATTGTTTGGAACTCCAGTAGTTCCTTCCACCAACTCAATCCCTGATGATTATTGCTCCAGATGTTATGGGGACTTACCCTCCTGGCACTGAAACCCTAAGCTCAGGGACCTGGTGTGGGGCTGTGGTTCCTTGCTCCTGAGATATCCCTCCTGAATTTTTATCCACCTCATGTGGATACGAGACCTGTCCATTCTGCATCTCTGCCCCTCCTACCACTCTTGCTGGATGGGGTTTCTTTAATTTTGTAGCTGTCAGACTTCCATTCAGTTTGATTTCTGAGAGTTCTCAGTGATGGTTGTTCTTTGGTTTAGTTGTAATTTTGATGTGTTTGTGTGAGGAGGCAAGCCATGTTTACCTATGCCTCCATCTTGAACAAAAATCTAAAAGTTTTAAACAGAGTTGAAAGTAGACAAGCATTCAAGAACAGCACAAACAAGCTGAGCTGAAAAGCTTCCCCATGTACATTCCAGATTCAGAAGGAAGTATGTCAAACCTATAAAGAAGACATTTTCAAAACCAATATAAGGTATTCCAGAAGAGCTCTGATGTATGAATAATTAAATATATCAAATGTCAAGGGAATATCCATTTCTAAAAAGTTACAATATCAATTATCATGATTTTTAAAATGTTTACAAGTTTATTTGAGCCAAACCAATGACATATGCCGAAGAGCAAGATCTCACATGCTCCGGAGAATTACTATAATATTCTTGCTATTTATACAGATCAACACAAAATACACCTTTTTTTTCTTTTAGCATCCCAATCTTTCATTTCCTGATGAAATAAACCCCAAAATCTTCCATAAGAAAATAAATCTTGAGATTATAAACTTGAGATTTATAAGACAGGATGAAATGAAAATATTTATCAAAAAGCATCACTAATGTTGCATATATGGCTTTTTATCCTCTTTTTCAATAGCAAGCAATTACTGAGCCCCTTATATGTATAAGACACTAATTACAAAAAATGTATCAGTGACAACCATTTCCATCAAGAGCCTTATCTAGTTGAGGAAACAGCTGAATAACACAAGGTATGATATACACAGCACCCAAGAGAGATTTAAGAGTTCAGAAGGAAAAATGCTTGGAAGAAAAATGGACTCAAATTAGGTCTGAAAGTTGAACCAGGGAAGCAGAAAATGGCACCGTATTTCCAAACAGAAGGAAGCTACGAACAAAAGCATAGAAGTGGAAAAAACAATTCCAGGTGCATGAAACAACAGCTTGCCGAGTCAAGAAAGAAAAAGATAGAAAAAGTGACTCCTTGTAGTCTATGTTAAATAGTTTGCCTGTTTTTCCATACAGACAAACCATGGGAAGCCACAGAAATTTTTTAGGCTTGAAAATGTGTGTTAATTCTAAGAGCAACATACTGAAACATGTGCACTGTATAGTTTATGCAACATGCATGACTAAAAAGTTTAACTTTATGTATGTTAGATTTTTTAAGATCTTACTTTTATTTACCTTATGCTATGAAACTCCACAAAATAAAATGTTTTATCAGTCATATGATTTCCTAACATTTACTTTCAAATAACCACATATGTTTAATAATACAGAATGGTAATTTATGAAAAGCCTTGTACGGGAGGCAACATGGAATGGTGGCTTTGAGCTCCTACTGTGGAGCCTGCTGGTTGGGACACCAGCACAAACTCCGTGACCTTGAACAACCTAGGCCTCAGCTTCTTCACAGGATTATTGTGGTAAAAGAGAAATGCAAGTGCACAAGTCAAAACCATTTTCATAATAACACTAAACACATTATTCACTTCGATCACAGTACTGGCATTTGCCTTGACGGTCAAAAGTAACTGCTGGTAACTTATTAGCAGTAGCACAAACCATACAGGCAATCATTGCATTCTTCATTACCACACACTCCTGAACTTTAAAAAAAATCCAGCTTCATTTAAGAATGTCTTTGATGTAGCTATAGCTGTAAATATTACACATTTTATTAAATCTCAGCCACTGAGTACCCCCTTTTCATATTCTGTACGTTGAAATCGAAGTGTGAATGGTTATCTCAAGGGAAAGCACTTAGATGACTGAGTTGCAAGCCTACTGAGCCACCTTTTTACAGAACACCATTTTTCTTGAAAGAATGACTGACAAATGATGGGTACTTAGTCTTGGATATGAAGCTGATGTTTCCTTAGAAATCAACAGTGACTCATCACATAAAAGAAAACAGCTGTCAATATCTATTGCTAACTATATAAAATTCAAGCTTTGAGAAAATTTTGCAAAACTTTGTTTCTATCATTGTAGCCTTAACACCTTCCCAAATCAGAGACCATTCTGATGAGAATGGTGATATCCATAAATGTGTTTCCTTGACAATGAATGAAATATGTAAGCATTTGGAGATCTGCATAACCCAAATGAACAAATATTTTCCAAATGACTAATTCATGGTGTTAAAAAATCCTGCATGGACCTGCCCGGGTGTGGTTGAAGCATCATCCAGTACACAAAAAGGTTGCAGGTTTGATTTCTGGTCAGGGCACATACATAGGTTACAGGTTCAATCCCAGTCAGGGTGCATATCAGACAACCAATCAAGATTTATCTCTCACATCCATGATTTCTCTTTTTATCTCAGTTTCTTCTATCTCTCTCTCCCTCCTCCTTTCTCTCTCAAATCAATAAACATATCCTTGGGTGAGGAGGGAGATAGATAGATAGATAGATAGATAGATAGATAGATAGATAGATAGACAGATAGATATAAAAAATCATGGATGGAAGATACATTCAAAGTAGAGGACAGACAATTGATTTTAATAAAAACTTCCTTACTATGATTTCAAATTCAATATTGCAATTAATCTTTCCAAAACTACCTTTAGAGGTACACCACTAGACTGTATTGACAGTTTCACAACCTATTAAATATCTGTAACTTACTATATGTCAACTATATTTCAATAAAAGTTTTTTTACACTACCACTGGGGTTTTTGTATAGCATCAAACAAGGGTATCCATAATTATGTGAAAAAAGTCTATTAAAATACTATGCCTTTTTCCAAATACATATCTGTATGAGGCCAGATTTTCTTCATATGCTTTCAGTAAAAGAACCTATCACAACAGACTGAATGCAGTAAGAGCTATGAGAATTCAACTGTTTTCTATTAAGCTAAACATAAAGACAGCTGCAAAAAAATGTCATAAAGGCCAATCTCATATTTTCCTTGTTTTGGAAGAGACAGTGATTTTCAAATGCTGCATAAGTAGCATTTGACAGCTGTTGATAGATATAACCTACATAAAACAAAAGCTCTTCGAAGTTACGAATAATTTTTGAAGAATGTAAAGGAATTCTGAGACTGAAAAGTTTGAAAACAACTGCTGGAAATCTAATAAGATTTTATTATTTAGCTATTCAACTCTGGATCACCTTACTGAATGGATGATAAGTATTTTCTTTTGAAGTACCAGAGCAAGCAATGACCAAAAAAGGGATGTGATAGGTAGAATAATGATTCTCTGTTATAATGTGAAAATATCTTCAATTATTAAATTTAAGTACAAAAAAAGCAAAGAATAAAACAATTATATCATATGTTACCATTTGCTTAAAAGGGGGAGAACATGATATCTAATGCATATGTGCTTGTATGTGCATAAAAAACCACTCAACTGACATGGAAGAAATTCATAAAAGCAATCACCTATAGGGGAAAGGGGATATGGAATACTCGGAACGATATAGGAATGACACTTCTCAATGAATACCTTTAATTTTTAAACCATATGAATGCATTCAATTTTTTTAAATATTTTATTTATTTATTTTTAGAGAGAGGGGTAGGGAAGGAGAAAGAGTGGGAGAGAAACATCAATGTGTGGTTGCCTCTCATGTGTCCCCATTGGGGACCTGGCCTGCAACCCAGGCATGCACCCTGACTGGGAATCGAACCGGCGACCCTTTGCTTCACAGGTCCATGTTCAATCTACTGAGCTACACTAGCCAGGGCAAATGCATTCAACTTTTAATTTAATCTAAATCTAACTTAATCTATTTAGATAATAATCTTAAACCAATATTCTGCCATAATTCAAATATATTTTAATTTCTAGGGTACTTTGATCCCGGGGGGGAAAAATCTTACCCTTTTTATAAACACTGAGGCAAAATAATAATACAAAAGGTACTTATGCCAGAAGAGTAACTGCTGGTCAATCTAAGTTCTAGGACACAGAGGGAAGTAGTTTTTAAGCCTATAAATACATCTGTTATCTGAAAAAAAATGCAAACAGTAATGAATAAATAAATATTCATGTGAAAACAACAGTTATTTTATTAACTCTTTTATACCTAAAAGATGTCCATGGTGGAATTAAAACAAAATTAGATTTGCACAAGAAAATATCAGTGAGCTTGAAAACACAGAAAAAGAAATTATCCAAAACGAAGTACAGAGAGTAAAAAAGAAAAAACAATAACTCTTAGTGAACTTAGGACAATATTAAGCTATCTAACATACTTTTTTCATTGGAATCTAAAAATCAAAGAGTGTGAAAAGAAAAAATATTTAAGATAATAATAAAGGATATTTTTCCAAACTTGCTGCTAACTATAATCTACAGATCCAAGATATTTGGTGAATCACAAACAAGATAAACTCAAAGAAAATTATTCAAAGGCACATGACAATAAAATAGCAAGAAAATGGTAATAAGTTTTAAAAAATCTTAAAGCACCCAGAAGAAAAAAGACACATTATATTCAGAGTATCAAATACTTTAAAAACCACAGAATTCTCAGAAGCTATGCAAGCCGAAATACAATAGAACATTTATAAGCCCTAAAAGGAAAAAAAGTAATATCAACATACCCAGTGAATTCAATACCGATCAAACTACCTTTCAAAAATGGGGCAAAAAAACACTACAGTAATCAAAACTGTGTGATACTGGCACAGGATAAACACACAGGTAGACCAACAGAATAGAACTGAAAGCCCAGAAATAAACCCAAACATTTATGTCCAATTGATCTGAACAGTCAATGGGGAAAGAACAGTCTCTTCAACAAATGGTGCTGAGATAACTGGACATGCAAAAAACGAGGGTGGACCTCAACCTACCCCACATACAAAAAAAAACTACTCCATACACAAAGCTTACCATAACTCAGAATGGATCAACAACTAAATGTAAAAGCTAAGACTACAAACTTCTTGGAAGAAAATACATTATCTTGGATTTGCCAATTTTTTTAAGAAACACCAAAGCATTAGTAACAATGTGAAAAACAAATAAACTGAATTCCATCAAAACTAAAAACTTTTGTGCATGAAAGGATATTACCCAGAAAGTAAAAAGACAATCTATAGAAATGGAAGAAAATACTTGCAAATCATATATCTGATAAGGGATTAAATTTCAGAATATATAAACAATTCTTAAAACTCAGTAACAAAAAACCAACCCAATTAAAAAATGGACTAAGGATCTAAACAGACATTTCTCCATATATCATACACTAGTGGCCAATAAACATAAAAGATGTTCAACATTATTAGTCATTAGAGAAAGGCAAATCAAAACCATAATAATAAAACTTCACACTCAAAACGACTATTATCAAAATAAGTAAGTGTGTGCTGGCAAGGATGTGAAAAAAGTGGAACCCTCATAGGCTGGCTGGTAGGAACATAAAATGGTGCAGCTGCTGGGCTGCTCGATGGTTCCTCAAAAAACTAAACCACATGACCCAGCAATTCCACTCCAAATTAGATTCCCCAAAGAACTGAAAGCAAGGATGCAAACAGATACTTGTGATACTTGTACCTCCATGTTAACCAGTACTAATCACTAAAGTCAAAAGATAGAAAACAACCAAAATGGCCATCAGCAAATGAATTAATAGTATAGTATATACATATCATGGATATTATTCAGCCTTAAAAAGGAAGGAAATTCTGATATATTCTATAACACGTATCATGCTTGAAAACACCTTAAGTGAAATAAACCACATATAAGAAGACAAATATTGTATGAGTGCAATTAACAGAGGCACATAAGCAAATTCGGACATAAAGAGAGTAGAATAGTGGTTGGAAGGTGCTGAAGGTGGAGTCAATGGGGAGTTCGTGTTTAACGGGTAGACTTTCAGTTGGGGAGGATAAAAACATTCTGGAAATGGATACTGGTCATGGTTGCAAATAATATGAATATACTTAATGCCACAGAAGTGTATTTAGAAATTGGTAAGATAGTAAAAAGTGTCTTTGTATATCTGGAGCCTTGCCAGATAGTTCATACTAACAATGCGATTTACGGTGAACTGTTTTTGTTCAACTGGTACCACACTGTATCTCCTGGGCCACACTGCATGAGTATGACTTTGGCAGGAGGAATAGCTAAGGTGGCAGCTCCTTACCTACGTGACTGATTCCCCAGGAAAATCCCCGGAAACCAAGGCCAAGGGGAGCTTCCCTGGTTGGCAATTCTTCATACGTGTTGTTACACACTGACAGGAGATTAGTGCTGCCCAAACAACTCCACTGAGAGAGGACAGCTAGATGCTCGCACCTGGTTTCTCCTGGACTCCACCATATGCACCTTTTCCTTTTCCTGATTTTAATCTGTATCCTTTCTCTGAAATAAACCATTATCTATCAGTATAACAGCTTTTCTGAGTTCTGTGAGTCATTCTAATAAATCATCAAACCTGAAGGTAGTCTCAGTGATTCCAGGAACAAACAAAAAATATTTACCATGTAAATATTAACCATAAGAAAGCTGGATTGGCTGTATTAATATTAAACAAGAAACACTTCAGAACAAAAAACATTACCAGAAATAAAAAGGTATACACATAATGATAACAAGTCAACTCATCAAAAATACATAATCCCATACATGTACATCAAATAATAGAGATTCAAGATACATGAAATAACAAATCAACAAAACTAAAAGGAAAAAAAAGACAACTCAGCACTGCTCTCAGGAATTGACAGAAATAATAAGTGGAAAATCAATAGGGATTTAAATACAGTAACACAACTTAAACTAATTAGCAGACAGCATTCTACCCCACAACTACAGAAAACACATTATTTTCAAGCGAACACCGAACACTCACCAAGACAGACCATGTAATGAACCATAAAATAAGTCTATCATTAGTTGTCCAGGCCCAGGGAGAAACCAGAGGCAACATTTCCTAAAGTTACTTGACCATAAACCCTTTTTTTGCAAAGGTTTCTCTCCAAGGACAACTGTTTTTCAGAACCTTTGGGAAAAGCTATGCCACCCATTTTCAACACCTCTTCCTATTTCTCCTCCTAATTGTGACTAACAAAATAAGGAACTCATTCAATAAAAAAATGTTATTTCCTTGACTACCCAGCCAGAATTAGTCAATCTTATGAAGTACCTGCAAAGTCCTAAGACAGGAATAAGCTTGACATATTTGGAGAACAGAAAGGAGCCAGAATGACTACAACAGTATTAGGCAAAGGATCTAAGTGGTAGGAGATGAAATCAGATAGTTAAACAAAGCCTTGGTTGGAGTATCGTCCCAATAATGCCAAGGTTGCAGGTTTGATCCCCAGTCAGGGCACATACAAGAATCAACCAATGAATACATAAATAAGTAGAACAACAAACTGATGTCTGTCTGTCTGTCTGTCTGTCTCTCTCTCTCAAATCAATTTTAAAAATCTAAAAAAAAAGAAAATTACACAAAGGACAGAGCATGTAAGCCCTTCTAGGCTCCGAGGATTTTGAACGTTAATTCTAAGTATGATGGGGCTTTTTGAAAAAACAATATTACCTCATTTACAATGTTAATGAGTCTCTCAAGCTGCTATGTAAAGAAAAGAATGGAAACTAAGCAGCTGGTTAGGAAACTTTGGCAATAGCATGAGAGATGGCTAAAACCAGAGTGGCTTAGACCAGACAAATGTGTCAGAGAAAAAAATGCCCAGGCAAGTCTATATAAATTGTGTTCAGATGCTTTAAAGCATTTTCTTTTCTTGGATTCAAGACATCTCCTTCTCCAATTCATGAGATGCTTAACCTGCTTCCTTATATGATCACCCACCTCCCCAACCTCTTCAAGTTGGAAATGTTTGAAGGCGCAATCACTGAACCTCTTTTTTTCTAGCTACTTTCATTACTATGGTGATTTTATCCAAACACTTGGCTTTAAATAATAATAATTCAATTTCACATCTCCACTCTAGGCCTTCCCCCTAAACTCTAAACTCTAAACTCATGCATACATTGACTAAATAGTAAACATCTCAAATTTAAGAAAATCCAAAATTGAACTCCTAACCTGCCCCCTCCAAACATGGTTCTCTTAAATCTTCCCTCAGATTGTATCAACTCCATTACTGCACATGCTCAGGGATGAACTTTAAGAGATACCCAAGACTCTTCCATTCTCTCGCCCTCCACTTCAAGTTTGTCAGCAAATCCTCTCAGCTCTGCCTTCAAAGCACATCCAGGAACCAACCACTTCTTACCCTCCTCCACTCCTGTGACTCAGTCCAAGCCATCATCTCTCACTGGGATTACTGCTGTTTTTTTAACTGTTCTTCTTGGTTTTCCCTTGCCACTGCCTCTGCCACTCCCCAACTGTAGTCTACTCTCAACATAGCAGTCAAGTGATTCTAGTAAATCTAAATTAGAGCACGTCATCAACTGATCAAAACCTCCCAATGGCTGCCTCACTCTAGTAAAAATCTTATAGTGGTCTTCAAAGCCTAGTATCATTTGACCACAATATCTTTGGGCCTCAGCAACAAGCATTTACCTCCTGACCTCGTATCAGGCTGCTCTGCCCCAGGTCACTTCATTCCAGCTTCAGTGGCCTACTTGTCTGTCAGAAACTGCAGGCCTGCTCTAGTCTCAGGACCTTTGAACTTGCTGTGTCCTCGGGCCTAAAATTATCTAGAATGCAAGCCTGTTCTTTTATCTACTTCAAGTCTCTACTCAAATGTCATCTCGATGAAGCCTTCCCCTTCCATACTGTTTAAAATTGCAAACTTCTTTCATCCCTTAACACTGCAAATGTGCTAGCTCTGCTTTATTTGCTTTATAAGTTTATATAGCACTTTCCTCTATCAAAAATACTACCTATTATACTTATTCACCTTATTTACTGTCTATCTCCTCCAACTGGAATATAAACTCCAGGGATTTTTGTTTGTCTCATCTCCTGCTACACACCAGCTCCCTAGAGTAGTACCTTTCAAACAGAACTCAGTTTGTTTGCTACTCATCACTGAATATTAAATAAAGCCTCTCCAGAAGTCCCACGTTTGTTAGGCCCAATTCAAATTCTGGGATTAATCTAACTAAAATACACCAATTCCTTTGTCAGTATTTATAGTATATGTATAATATTCAAAATCCATAAATATTTTTAGTTTTGCTTTTATTATTTTATAATCTAAGATACTTACCTGACAATTATAGATTGATTACCGATTCCAAATAGTTCAACTTCTTACTCTGGTATTAGTATAAATAGAAAGAACAGAAGGTTTCAGCTAGAAGGCCTAGGTTCAAATCCTAGGTCTAGCATTTACCAGTAGTGTGACTCAAGGCAATTTATCTATCCTCCTCCTAGTTTCTCATCAGTAAAACATCAAGGTGGGGGTGGATTAAAGACCAGCCTGCCTTAGATACTCCATACCTAATCATAATATTATTGTGGAAAACAAAAATGTATGAGAAAATGCTTTACAAACTATACATGGCATACAAGTATGAGTTAAATGTGCATAATGCATTCTGGAAAAACCTTGAATGGAACAGAAAAGTTCAGTGTTTGAGGAAGCCTATCCCACCACACCTCCCTGCCCCTAACACTAAACTCTACTTTTGGAGTTAGACTGGCTCTTCCACTTACTGTACCTTAAATGAGTTACCCAACCACTGAGTCATTGTTTCTACATCCATAAATGGATATAATACCAACCTTAAAGCATCCTTTTGAACATTGAAGATTATATGTACACATAAGTAATATACCTATGGAATACAACATTTTTATTTGTTGCCATCTTATTCTTTCAAATGGAGAAAAACCCAAAGGTAGACAATATAAACTACACCCCAGAGATAGGAAAGATGATTTTGACTTGCAAATTGCATGTGAAAGGACAGAAGGAAAGTGAGAAAAAGCTAGAGGTAATCGAGCAATAATTTTAACAGTTCTCCTATTAAATTTCTTTCCCTCTTTCCTTTCTCTAAGATAAAATAATAAGCTGAGATGCAAAGAGAAATCAGCTTACAGAAAATCATATTTAGTCATCAAAAAAACTTCATTTCAAAATATTGTATAGTCTTTTCTCTTCAAAGGAGAATAATTCTAATAGTCAGTTTCCCAATTTCTCAAATACCAAATATATTTTGACAATCTAGAACTCAAGATACATGCCAAAAAAATGAAAGTCATGGTTTCCAACTATAGAAAAGTCCTGATATAACTGTTCTGAGTATGTTTTTAAATGACCAAATAAACAAAAACTTTAAAAAACTACAATTTAGATATGTATCATACAAACACATCAAGAATTCTTGTGAAATCATTCGACTTATATTCCCTCAGTTCTATGACAACAGCAATTATAAGATGTATCATCAACATAAAAACCATTTTCCAAGGGGGAATCCCTCCCACATTAAATGTGCACTTATATATAAAACATACCAATTTCATAAAAGATTAAATTGTAAGAGATCCCTCTGAAAAGCTGAAAATGTTCTACTTCTTGATCATGGTAACCAGATCATGGTCTGGTTGCATACAGTCTGTTAAATTTGTGAATACTCATCAAAGTGTACACTTAATTTATATACTTTTTGTAAATGTTAACTTCAACAACAAAAAAATCTATTTAATGTACTGCTACATACAGATAAAGCTGTCAAACAGATGAATTACTGACCTAATATGAAAGGTAAAAAAAATAATAAAGCTTTTAAAAGAAAACATAGGAAAGTAATTTCATGACACTGCAGTACGCAAAGATTTTATAAATGGAAATAATACTTTGAGTAATAGTCAACTGATAAGCTGGACTTCTGTAAAATCAGGAACTTTGATTTACCATGACATGAAGACCCTGAAAGAGCTAACTACAAAGTAGAAGATACTTGCAATACATGTATCTAACAAGACTGCATCCAGAATATAAAAAGAACTACAAATCAATATGAAAAGTAAACAGCATAATTTTTTTAAAAAAGAATAAAAGACTTAATACTTCAAAAGCAGAAATCCAGGTGAGCAATCAACATGGTATTCCTAATATGAAAAAGTGCCCAACTTCATTAGTCATAGGAAAATAAAATTAAAACTACAGTGCAAACCACTACATACCCTTTCAGAATAACTAAAAATTAAAATTAAAAAACTGACAATACTAAGTGTTGACAAAAATGTAGAAAAACTGAAACCCTCCTACACTGCTGGTGGGAGTATAAATTTGTAAAACCACTGTGTGAAACTTTAACAGAATCTATTATGAATAGACATACCATACAAACAAAACCATAACCTAATAATCCCACTAATATGTATACACATAAAAATGCATGTTTACTAGGTAAAAACTATAACAAAAATGTTCATAGCAGCAAAACTAAAAACACCCAAATGTTCATTACAGTAGAATGGACAAACTGTGGTGTATTCACACAATAGAGGACAGCAAACAACAATACATGGATTAATGTCACAATTGTAATGCTGAGCAAAAGAAGCTCAAATAACACGTTAGTATATGATTCTACTTAGAGTTCAAAAACACACAAGTTTTCTCCAGTGTTAGATTACAAGGAGCACAGGCGTGTGGAGGGTGAGAACTGTCATACTGCTGTTTTTGAGCTGAGTGCTGATTACATGAATGTGCTTATTTTGTGGGGGGGAAAGTTCAAAGACATTTAAGTCATACTTCTTTTTAAAATCACACATTAAATGAGGCGCTCAACTGGTGGATCAGGATTTCTAATCCTTTCTTATCAAGATTCTTCACCCATACTATGGTCAGAGACTTAACTGAAACAGTCCTATATTACGCCCCCTTCACTTCAGGATTTAAACATCAATATCTCTGTCCATGTCTACCATATGCCAAGCACTCTAACATTTATTTATTCAAATACCTATTGAATAACTACCATGTGTAACCTATGCCAGCTACTTAGGGTACAAGAAAATGAGGAAGACATGGTCCCTGGCTTAATGTCTATTATCTTATAGAAGACCATATACACAAAGTAAATGTATAGAGATAAGCACAGGATATTATAGGAGCACAAAGGACCATCAAAACAGTCTCGGGGAGGAAAGGCACCAGGGTAGGCTTCTTGGCGGTGTTAACACCTGAATCTTTAAAAAGAGAGTAGGAGTTATCCTGACAAAGTGCATTCCAACAGAGGAAACAGTTTGCTAAAAGCACAATGATAAGAAATAGTACAGTGTATTTAAAGAAACAATGAACAGCTGCTAGATGTTGCTTAAGGGTAGTAAGGCAAGAACTGGAATGGGTGGGGGGAAGTGGCAAAGAGATAGGAAGATGCCAAGTCACGATGGGAGTTATTAGACCTTAACCAATTGACTAGATGAGATAGTGAGGTTTATGTAAAGAAATTATGTGGTCAGATAGATTATTCAGGGAGCAATGCAGACGATGGTGTTAAGGGGGATAAGGCTGGCAGAAAGAAGGCCAGTTAGGAGGCAGTTATAACTGTCCTAAAGGAGATAAAGAGGCCTGAAATAATGAAATGAAAGTTGTCACAAATCTGCAGAAAATACAGAGTACAGACATATTATGCTGCTGGTCTAGAGATCATACTTTAAACATGCTAACCTACACTAAGGGTTGGCAAATTTCTTCTGCAAAAGACCAAATAGAAAGGGTTTTAGGGCACATATGGTCTCGATTGCACTTCTTGGTTTTTGTTTTTTAAACCCTTTAAAAATTAAAAACCACTCTTAGCTAGTGGACTTTATTTTTATTTTAAAGGCAGCAAGCTGGATTTGTGAGTGCAGTTTGCTGATCCCTGATATACACCCGTAAAGAAGTGAGGATTAACCTTCCTATGAGATTAATTTTCCAAAAATGCTACTTGAGTATCAGTCCCCTACTCAGAAACTTCTCCAATGGTCCTGACTGCCTACTGCCTGACTGCCTGACTGCCTGACTGACTGCCTGACTGCCTGACTGCCTGAAATCAAATACCTACGATGTATAGCATTTATAGACTCTATACTCTAGCTCCAAGCAGGGAGATGAACTACACCCCTGTGTAAATAAATCTTCCATTCTTATTAAAGTGACCTCTACTTATGCTTACCTGCCACTGAATTTTTGTTGTGTTCCCCCATGTTCTTTCCTCCTTTCCAAACCCAGGCAAATACCCTTCCTTCAAGCACAATTCAAATCCTACAGTAAAGTGATTCTACCCTCCTTCAATCTCCTAAAAGCATTGTCTCAATTATTCTGATACTTACTTGCTGTCTTAAGCCTACTTAAAATAAACTGTATATTCCTTCAGGGCAAGGAATAATGTATACTTCTCTCTACCAATGGATCTAGCATATAACAAGGGATAAATAAAAATGAAGATATATGTGTCTATGTATATAACATATATATGTATATACACACTTTTTCCCCTGAACTAGCAGTCTACAGAAGCCAATGTGATTTCATCCTTACCTTGTATCAGTAATTGAACACTTTAGCTCCACAGACACCATTTGAATGCCACGGGAACCACAGACTGATAATCCACAAGTACATTACTCTCCTATTACACGTTTTTAGGACTAGTTTATTAGGGAAACAGTAATAATAAAAGTAGAATTTTTCTAATGGACAATGTTATCAACATAGGTACACTGGGATAATACTAAATATAGAAGTTACTACACCAAGTCAAGGTTAACTTACCTATATTTTTATCTACTTTTAAAATACAAAATAAGATTTTACAACTACATTGCTTTAAATTCACCCTTAATTATTACTCACACTTAAAGTCACACACATGTACATATACATAAAACATACACAAAATCCACACCTGATCTGAATTTCTTTTAACAGTCAAGGTCTCAGTCATAATTCGGATTACCAAAATGGCATTGACTTAAGGAATCAATTTAGGGAAGAGAATATATTTTAAAATTTTAAGAAAATAGTCTGTTTTAGTTCACCAGTATTAAATAGCTATAATCACACACTGTTTTGAGCTGGATTAATGAATTCTTCCTCTATTTGAGATTACTGAGTGTTTTTCAAGTCTGAAGTGTGAACTATGCCTTATTTTACTACAAAAAGACTGTTCAAGAATCTATAAAAATTCCTCCAGAATCATTTGCCCACATTTAGAAGTCAACTACAAAAAAGTTTAAAACCTTTATAGAAAGATATTTTAAAAAGCAAAAGAAATTAAACAAAAGATGGCCATGAAAATGAATATTGAGATTTTTTAACTCTTCAAAACACACTGAAGAAAGCTTAGTAATTTACAACTCTGAAAAGACTGTTATTCATTGATAAATTTAGTATTAATAATGCACTAATTAGAAGACAAACCCAGGGACCAGAAATTCCCATTTCTCGACTCCTGTTCTGCCACTGGCTTAGTATGTGTCGGGCACATCCCTACACGGTGAACAAGAAAAGCTTAACAGACATTCTAAGGTTGTCATAATTGACTAAATGTGTATGAAGTACTCTAGAACCGTGAAGGAAAGCCACTGTAACCATTAAATGTCATTTAGTTAATACAAAACTGTACCTATCTGTTAGTCTTGCAAATCCAATCATCACGATTCTTTTGTGTCTTCTTAAACAGCAAATCTTCAGTGAGTCAGTAAAGTACATGTATTTAACCAGCTAGTTTAACAACCTCAGAGAAATGACTTTTCTTCCAAATCTGTTTGCTCACAAACTCTGTCACTATCCAACCGAACTATTCGCAAAGGGAAACATGATCCGACTCACATTACTAGGTCTAGTTATTGATAAGCCGATACCAAATGACTGAAAACTATTGGAACTTTGTTAACTTAACAGAAATGTGACGCCTGAAAGTAATTCCAGAAAAGTCATCCTAAAAAAGAGCTTTATTAAAGGGAAAGCCCCTACACTTTTTTAAAGAGCTGGAAAATGATTTTAGGCAGTGTAGACAGAAGACGCAATTCGCTCAGAACCTAATCTAATTCGTTTGGGAGCTCCAGCACCTGCTAGGTGTTTAGCGACTAGAGACTGATGAGTTTGCTCGGGAAAAGCGCTGATGCCATCTCCAGCTGCCCCTCTCGTGAATGACAGTAACAATGCAAACACTGACAAAGAGCTGCGAGGCTACCCCGAGCCTCTGCCTCGCAATACTTCTCCCTACCCCCAACACACAGAGTACAAATCCCGGCCAAGGCCTTCCTCTCCGGACCTCGCCCGAGGAGCCCTGGTCTCTAGTTCGGCGACGTGGGCAAGTTCTCCCCTTCGCTCCCTTCCAGACAGCTGAGCTCCCTAAAGGGGAGGGGGCGCTGCCTCTCTCCGAACTGCCGGAGGGAAGGAGACACTTCCTCTCCGCAGACGGCGGGCACGGGCGGGTGTGCGCGGACTCACTCGGAGAACTCCCGGGTCTCGCACCGCCGGCGCCCGGCCACGGAGAGGGGAGGAGAGCGCGGCCCTCCTTCCGCAGGAGGCCGGAGGGTCGCCCGGCTCCGGGTGGCGGGAGCGCGGCTCGGGATCCCGGCACACGGTCCACCCCGGGGTGGCAGCGCTCGGCCGCCCGCTTCCCGGGAGCCGGGGGAGGGGACAGCAGGCTCGGTCCGGGGCACAGGCAGTGCATTCTTCCCTTGAGCTCGGTCTCGACGGACGGCGCAGGCGGCCGGGCAGCAACTCTCCCAAACGCCCAACTCCGGGGTGAGAGCGAGGGCGACTGGCCCGGGGGCTGCCCGGCGGGATGCCGCCGGAGTGGGGGAGGCGGCGACGCCGGCCTCGGGTCCGCGCCCTCCCCACGCGGTCCGCGGCGGAGGCCGTCCGCGCCCAGGTCCCTCCCGCCCCGCGCGGGGCAGGGCCGCCGACCTCGGCCGGGCGGGCGCAGGGCCAGGCGGCGGCGGCGGCGGGCGGGCCGGCCGGCCCGGGGCCCTACCTGAGGCTGTGTACCAGCTCCCGGCGTGACTGGCTTCCCGGCAGACCACTCGGTTGGACATCTTGGTGCCTGTGCCGCCTATGGTGCACGAGGATGAATGAGGAGGCGGCGGCGGCGGCGGCAGGAGCGGCTCCGCGAGGGGACGAGACACCGTGGGCCCAGCCCAGGAGGAGGCGGCAGCGGGGAGGGGATCAGCCCGGCCCAGGAGGAGGAGGAAGAGGAGGAGGCGGCGGCGGCCCAGGAGGAGGAGGAGATGGCAGCCAGGGCGGTGGCAGCAACAATCACCTCACACTCCGGCGACCGCCGGAAGATGGGGCCCCCGGCGGCCTCACCGAAGCCCGGAAAGCCCTGGCCCGGGCCCCCGGAGTCGCCGCTGCTCCCCAGCCGGGGCTGGTTCCGCCGAGCCGCCCCCGCGGCCCCCTCCCCTCCCAGCTGGCCTCCCGGAGCCACCGCCGGTGACCCCACCCCCGTGACTCCGCGCCCGCCCCCTCCCCCCACCCCCCGCGGGACTCCCAGCACCCACCCCCACCCCGGGCCGGGCCCTGCTGCCCGCCGGGCCGCCGGCCTGCTGGCCCCGCCCCGCCCCTCCTCCGGCCGCGCGGCGAGGTTAAAGGCGGAAACCGGACAGGCCAGGCGGCATCTGGGGTCGGGCGGCCCCGCGAGGCGGCGGCGACGGCCGCAGCTCCGCGCACACAAAAGCCCAGGGCCGGGGCCTGAACCGGGGAAAGCGACCCGGAGAGGAGCCAACGCTTCCTTACTCGCCACTCTAACGGGTCCTGCCCACTGAGCATGCCCAGCAGCCGCTGCCAGGCCCGCCGAGGAATCTCAATGTGCACGCTCCGCTCTCCGGGCTTTAGAGGCAGCAGAGGCAGGTGGGGGTGCGGGGGGGGGGGGAGAGCAGAACGCAGCCGCAGGGCAAGCCCCCTCCCCCAGCCAACTTCCTTAAATGAAGAGCACCGGGGGCCCGCAGAGGCGGCTTTCCACCGGGAACAGTCCGCCTTCTACCTCCCTTCCCGCGGTATACACAGGAATCCTTACTGCACTGGCAGCCCCAAGCTGGGGACGCCGGTCTGCGGCACAGGCAGGCACACGATAGTACGCCTGTGGTCCAGCAAACGCTGGCTTTTGCCTCACAGAGCCACCCTCACCACCCAATCCTGGCTTTGACACTGTAAACATTTAATTACCCTGGTTCATGTTATATACCTGTAGGTACATGTCTTCACTCCCTAACTAGACTAAAGTGTGGTATAGCTAGCCTCAATTATTCTCATCTACAAAATGGTAATAATCCTCAGGGTATCCCTAGGATTATGAGTTAATACATAGAGAGTAGGACAGAATACACATACAGCAAACATTATTTCCAACCCTCCATTATTTTATCAACCCCAGTATTCTACGTAAGGGTCAGGGGCAAAAAAAATTCACTCAAAATTATATGTCCCAGCTGTTGTGGCTCAGTGGATTGAGTACCAGCCTGCGAACCAAATAGTCGCTGGTCTGATTCCCAGGGCACAAGGCTGGGTTGCGAGCCAGGTCCCCAGTAGGGGGCGCGCGAAAGGCAACCACACAAGGATGTTACTTTCCCTCCCTCTATTTAAAATGAATACAATCTTTAATAAAATTATAGAAGAATCACAGCAAAGTAAAATATCTTGGACCTCCCAGGAAGTGTTCTGAAGTAAACCACTGCAAAACTGGGAAGAGAGGAAAGAGAATGTGGTGTCTTAACGAGCCATAAAACGGTTGTATCAGAATTTGACAATAAACACATCTTTGGTAAAGTCCACAGCAGAAAGCTGGTATTTGAGCTGATATTTGAGCTGCCTAATGTTCAAGTTTCCCTAGTGCCATAATAATACACCTTTTTTAAAAAGTTACTATCCTATTCCTACACCTCCCACCTTTTTCAGACACAGGTCTTGTGGGAGATCCCAATCCTAAACCCTGGTCAATTACTGGAACGCTTTTTCTACACTTATTAGGCTAACATATCTCCACTGAATCTACATACATATTTCTTAACTAATGTTTAAGCCTCTCACTTCACCACCACCGTGGTGAAGAGATGGGGCTGGGGCGTGGGGGGCGGGGAAAGAGTGCATGCCAAGTAGGGATTAACAGAAAAATAAGGGCTGGAACTCTGATTCTCTGACTCTATGGTAACTTCCGGGAGAGTACTAAAACTCAGTCATAACTGACAAAATGGTAAACTTCTCATTGTAAATTTCAAGAAAAGGAAACTGCTGAAACTGTTGACAGGGTATTGATAACAGGTGATAGCTCTTGAAGTTAATTATTGCTGATTCTGTTTATATGGCCTGAAAAAGGAGGGGAGGAGACACTGGATACAATGAAGCTTAGTATTTCAGGCTGGTCAAATTAGAAAGTCAGATCTGAGTCCTGGCTCTGTCACTCACCAACCATGTGATCTGGGCATCTAGTTATTTAACCTTTTCAAGCCTCAGTTTTCTCATCTGTCAAATGCAAACAGCAGTAATATCTAACAAGCTTGCTGCAAGAATAAAGGTAAGTGAAAATGATTTATAAGCTGTTCTTTGTTATTATCCTCTGCTCCTAGCAACAATCCTAAATCTCATTCTAAACTAGTACTCTAATTTGGAATTAAGCTTCCATCCTATTAAAATGCTCAGTTGGAGGCTTCTTTCCCCAAAAAGTCAAACTCGGTAAGTACCATACCGCCAAGTAAAGTGAAAGGTTAGAGGAACTTCTATTACTTCTAGAACACTCTCAATATATCCTACCCCTGCCCGTTTTATTCTGGCTACCTTATTCAAGAGCAGACCCTTAGAAGAAGTAAGTTGAACCTATTCACTTATCCACCTCCCTAAATTAAGACCCATACAGTGCAAAATACCAGGAGAAGCTTGTTTGGCAAAACTGTACAATTTCCATTATATTGTATCCTCCAGGGATTGGGTTTGACACTCCATAAACATCATTCATAATAAAGGGCAAGAAGGAAATTTTCATTAATAGAGTCCTTATGAGGCACAGACCTTCAATAAATACGGTACCACTAGTTCCAGAACCCAACATTAATAACCCAACACATCTGAAATAGCATGTTGGATATTTCCTACATCAATCTATACTAGCAAATGACCAGAAACAACCACAATGTCCACCAATATGAGACTTGTTAAATTAGGACATATCTATACATATATACCCAACAAAATGTATGAGATGGTGCTATACACTGATGTGAAAACAAGTTCAAAAAATTAAAAAAGCAAATGGCAGAACATGTAAAGTATGCTATTATTTGTATAAAATAAGTACTTACATTCTTGTACACTTGCATATACATGATACTTTTAGAAGGATATACAACAAACTGGTAACAGTAATTGTTAGAGATGGATGAGGTACAAGAATAGAGAAAAGATTTAACCTTTTAATGTAACATTTTGTGTATCTTTTGAATTTTGTGATATATACTACCCATACAAAAAATAATTTGTTTCCATCTTTAGGCTTTATTTTTGGAATCTACATGGCAATATTAAATTGATCATTTTCAGATATTATTTATCCACAACTGACAGCTTCAGGAGCCCCCTAATTACTAAAAACCCTGTATCAGAAAAATATTCTAGGCCCTGGCAGGTGTAACCTCAGTGGATTGAGCGTGGGCCTGTGAATCAAATGGTCGCTGGTTTGATTCCTGGTCGGGGCACATGCCTGGGTTGCAGGCCAGGTCCCCAGTGCAGGGTATGTGAGAGGCAACCACACACTGATGTTCCTCTCTCCCTCTCCTTTCCTTCCCCTCTGTCTAAAAATAAATAAAATATTAATTTTAAAAAATGGGGTGGAAATGGGAGGGAGGTGGGGAGCACTGGGGGGGTGGACTGGGACGGGAGTAAACAACAGAAAACTGTACTTGAATAACAATTAAAATAAAATAAAAAAATAAAAATAAAAAAATATTCTAGGATACCAGAGTTTCGAACAAATCAAGGTTGAGAGAAAGTTTCGCATAAAAATGCTTTTATGATTTCAATTAGAACTGGCACTCTTAACTTAGTCTCAGTTAACTCTGCCTTTCTTCTTTAGAAACCAAACCTCTTCAGTGACATTTATTAAACACTTACTATGTACCTGACACTGTGCTAAGTACTTTACATATTTAATGATTTTTATAAGATGAAAATTTGTTTCTTTTCAATTTTTTGGAATACATTTTGTACATAAAGCTTTTTCCAAATTTACTGTTAATATTATTTAGGATTCCCAAAGATGAAATATAACTGAGTCAAAAGATTTAAAGTTTTTTTAAAGCAGACAACTATTTTTTTAGAAGAAAATTCGTATTCATTAGTGACTATCCCTTTTATCTCTGATGGCCTATTTTCTACCATACAGAGGAAGGAAAAAAGTTTATTTTTGTATTATTATTATTTATTTATTTATTTTTGTATTATTTGTATTATTATATTGGTATTATTTCATAGCCTTACTTATATCTTTTAGGTAATGATGGCTGGTCATTTAACCAATGATCAAAGAAAGCAGATTCTTGCCCTGGTCGGTGTGGTACACTGGATTGAGGACCAGTGGTCAGACTGAAGGGTGCCTTGTTCCGTTCTGGTCAGGGCACATGCCTGAGTTGTGGGGCCAGGTCCCCAGTAGGGTGTGCTCAAGAGTCAACCACACACTGATGTTTCTCTCCCTTTCTCTCTAAAAATAAATAATAAAATCTTCTAAAAAGAATAAAATCTTACTCTACTTTCAGAAAGTCTGAAACTGAAATCTGTAAAAATAAATCAAAATACTGTATTATCTTGTTAATATAGGTTAATATTTTAAGCTTTAAAAAAACCTGTTCATTGTCATTTACGATTCCCTACTATGAGAGTTTTTTGGCTACCAGATAAAATGGCTTCTGCTGTACACACATATGATCGGATTAATTTTCCCCCCCACAGAAAAAAATTAAGAACATTATAGCAGAGTATAATATAGTATTAAGGGAAGGTAATATAATATTAAGCTGGGTTTGAAAATTGTCCCAAACTTATTTCCCATGTAACCTTCAGCAAGTTAACCAAATCTCACTTCCCTCATCTAAAAATGAAGAATTAAAATTAAACCTGCCTCACAGGATTTTGAGGATTAAATAACAATTCACATTAAAAGTATTTAGCACGGTCCTGGACAGATGACTCAGTTGGTTAGAGCATTGTCCCAATATGCCAAGGTTGCAGATTTGATCCCCAGTCAGAGCATATGCAAGAAATCAACCGAGAAATGCAGAAATAGGTAGAACAAATTGATACCTGTCTCTGTCTCTCCATCTCTCTCTCCCTTCCTCTCTCAAATCAATACATTGTTTTTAATTTAGCATAGTACCCCCTGTACATGTTAAGTGCCAGGTGCACTACCAACAAAAGACATATCTATTCTCAGCACTTACTAAAAACAAGGTATCAATTTCAAGATTGAGTAATTTAAGCATTATCTCAAAGATAATTCAACAGAACACTAGAAGTAATGGCAGCATTATGCAGAGTACTGCATTATTTCCAAGTGATCATTAACCAGAGGTGTATATCAGAACATCTTAGCATTTTGAATGCCCCTTCAAAAGCCCATGGTCTCTCCCATTCGAATCAGGCTCTCCAGGGCCAGATATATATTTATACATAGTATATATACTTTTTAGTTTTTATGTATATATTTATATATTTAAAGTTGCCTGATCACTTTTAAAAAGAACTAAAGGTTCAAGCTGTCAAAAGAAAAGAAGTTCCCCAAGTGTCTGATGTACATCACTGAAGAACTGTTAAGAATGATAAAATTATTTATGCTTTAGTAAGAGATTACCAAATTGTACTTACTCGAATGTTAAAATATCATGAAAAAGACTTGGGCAGATTAAAGTATCAGTTACCAAATAACCAAAAAAATTTGATGGAAAGCTTATGAAAAGTACTTATAAACAGATCGCAGTATTTCCAGGTTTGTCCTGTTCAAATACTTAGGTCTGCAGATGTAAAATCAAACCATAACCTCACCTCCCTGCAAGTGTCACTCCCATGCCACTTAAGCAAGCTTTCTCTGTATTCAAGAGAACTATAACATCAGCATTACATTTCTAACTTCACCTTCATGCGTTTAGTTTAGACCATTTTTAATATGCCTCCAAAGCAGGGTGTCTCAACCTTAGCACTACTGATATTTTGACCCAGATAATTCTTAGGGAGAGGTAGGGTACATAGGCAGTCCAGTGCATTTTAAGATGTTCAGCAGTATCCCTGGCCATTACCCACTAGGTGCCACTAGAACCCCACTGTACTCCAATTGTGACAACCAAAATGTTTCTAGACATTGTGACAACCAAAATGTTTCTAGACAAATTATCCTCTGGGGAGAAGCGGGGAAATCACTCCGAATTGAGAACTATTACTCTACTGAATGTTTTTCCTGCCTGTCTTTAGACAATTTTCTCTTTTCTTAATGAGTTATCTCCATTTCTTCCTACAGGACAAAGTGAGCAGACCAAAAAAAAAGGACTGGCTGGTTTTTTATTGTAGAAAAGGAACAATGATATTAAGTAGCACAAGTACTCCTCACTTAGCTATAAGCAACATATTGATAGAAGTAGGTGTGAATGCCCATTCAAGCACTTACCAGTGTGGTCTTGAGCAAGTCACTTATCCTCTCCAAATCTGTTTCCTCATCTGCAAAATGGGAATAACAATATCTACTTTGCAGAGCTGCTGTATTAGAAATAAACTTAATAAAATACTACTGTGCCTGATATGTACTAGAACTGCAAGGATAGCTATTACTGTATTATTACCATAAAGGCTGACAGCATGGGAGGACATCATACACCCTCTGCAGTGCTTATATCAGAATGTACTCCAACCGCACTGTGCATTAGAATCACCTGTGGTAGTTTTTAAACATTGAAGATACCCGGATTCCACACTCCAAGGGGATCAGGAACAATGCTGAAAAAAACTTGAGATTTTTTAATAATATACTAGAGTCTGATGTATTTTTATGCTGTTGTAAAACACTGCAGCATTCTCAGATACAAAAGCAAGTCATAAAAATAACTGAACCACATAAATTATTTGCCATAGAGAACAAAAACTACATTGCAATAATGACATTTTAACAGTTTATTTTGAAGGTCATTTTAAAAACAAAGTTAAAGACAATCTGAGAAAAAATTGCACATAATACACTCATTAAATAAGTATGGTGATTAAATCAAAATAAGGGAAATATGTTTTCTTCTGCAACTCCAGTAACAAGGTGTTGTTCTGAAGGTTCTTATACTTTCAAGATGGTGGTGGGGGTGGGGGGGAAATCATGGCAATTAAAGCTGCCTCTTAATCATGTAAATCTATAGTAGAAACCAAATTTTTCTGTTCTTCCCAGTAAGTCAGTTTCGATCTTCAAATTGTGCCTTGTTTTTTAAAAGATATGATGCTAGAAATTCAATGGGATTTGGTGGTCTGTAAAGGAAAAAAAATCCAAAATTTAGAAATTTATATTCTAGATGTGTTCATTTAAATATAATTTCATAATAAAAATATGTCTTTTAAAATCTAATTTTCTTTTTACACTGAAAGGCCACTTGTAGTATAATAAATACAGTAAATGATAGGCAAGCAGGCTGGCCAACAATGTAGTTTAAAGGGATTAATATTATTGTATAACTGAAATCTGCTTATGAATTCAATTCTAAAACACAAGTTTCAAAAATGTACTAAAACAGAATGATGATTATGCCAATGACTTGAAGGGACCACAAGTGAGGGCCCTGGGGTGCCAGCAGTATTTTGTTTCTTGATCTGAATGCAGCTTACATAGGTATGCTTGATTTCTGAAAAGTCATTAAGCTGTACATACACCTATAATTTTTTTAATTTTCTGTGTGAGTACTGTCCTTCAGTAAGAATTCAAAAACATATACAAAAATGGCTCTAGCATCACCATGACATTTAGATTAACTCCCTAAATGACTAATCAAAGGAAGCAGTATCCGTTTGAACAGGTTCTATTTTGTTTCTTTTTAAAAAGTCATTTCTGCCCTAGCTGATGTGGCTCAGTGGATCAGGTGCCAGTCTGTGAAATGAAAGGTTCGATTCCCAGTCAGGGCACATGCCTGGGTTGCAGGCCGGGTCCCACTTGGGGCTTGTAAGAGGCAACCAATTGATGTATCTCTCATACATCAATCTTTCTCTCCCTCTCTTTCTCCCTTCTTTCCCTTCTCTCTGAAAATAAATAAATAAAACCTTAAAAAAAAGAAGTCACTTCTCTTTTTCTTCAAATAATTGAAATCAATTCTAATACTGCCACCACACAGCACACCTGAGAAGTTAAACATATTTTAAAATCAAAGGGGCCCTGGCCATGTAGCTCAGTTGATTAGAGCATTATCCCAACACATCAGGCAAGGTTGCAGGTTCGATCCCCAGTCAGGGCACATATGATAATCAACCAATGAATACATAAATGGAACAACAGTGTTTCTCTCTCCCCCCTTTCTCTCTCTAAATTTTAAAAAATTAAAATAAAGGGGTATTATTGAATATTTATCACTTTTACATAAATTATTCTTGCTGAGAAAACAAATCCAAAGATGAAAAGTGGAAGAAACACCTTTTTAACCCTACAAGGAGAAGACATATTGAGAATTGATTCACAGTGATCTCCAAATATTCCTTTAGTACTTTAAATAAGCTTTTAACTGACTACCATAGACAAAATTTTTCAAGATTAATTAGATAAATCATTTTGCCTGACTCTTTAGTTAAAAATTGTATTTACTAAGAGCATATTACTTAAAACTATATACTTTTTTCTTCTAGCATGTAAAGTAATATCAAGATTTCTAATTACTAGCCTTTTTCAAAGAACAAAAATAAAAGATGTCCATATCTCATCTGTCAGTAGTAGAGCTTTAAATAATAAATAATCCTATTTTACAAATATAATATAAAAATATTCAATGTTTATCATAATTTTACATAAATAAGTTAATGTACTATTCTAAATCAATAACTCACCCTAACTATAAGGCGTAACTCCATCAAGTTCCTTATTGTAGTACTCATTACTATTCTTTGACTAAAACATAATCTGTACCTAATAAATGACTAATGTTATTTACAAAAAAAAGTTTATGGGATTTGCTTACACAAAAATAATTTAGGTAGAATTGGCTGGGGAATTATATGCACAGAAAAGAGAAAAATCGTAATCCTGTTAATAAAGAAATGTACATAAAAACAATTTGGCAAAAAATGTTTACAACACTCATGCTGTTGAGGCTATGATAACATTGGAAGACTTTTAATAATAAACTTTCAGACATAAATATGATACTAAGTGTCAAATACCATAATAATAGTCATGTCCTTTGAACTAGCAAACCAACTCTTGGGAATTTACCATAGGAAAGTAATTAAATGAATACAAAAGAGGTATTTAAAAAACAGATAAATTGCCTGGTGACCTATAGTAACAAAGGAAACTGAATTTAAATTTTCAATTAGAAAATGGCTATGTTAATTGTGATACAATTATAATTTAAATTATAGTCATGAAATTTATGCAAAGGTATGGAAAAAGATTTATGTTATAAGCTTAAGTAAAAAAGAGATGCGATTACCTATACACTGCCTTTGTCGGGTGCCTGAGTTGGTTGGAGAGTTGTCCCCACACACCAAAAAAAAGTTGTGAATTTAGTCCCCATCCAGGGCTCATATAGGACGCAAGCAACTGATGTTTCTCTCTCGCATTAATGTTTCTTTCTCTCTCTCTCCCCATTCCTCTCTAAGAAAAGATATTCTCGCCCTGGTTGGTGTGGCTCAGTGGATTGTCAACCTATGAACCAAAAGGTCAGTGGTTCAATTCCCCATCAGGGCACATGCCTGGATTGCAAGCCAGGTCCCCAGCTGTGGCGCACAAGTGGCAACCAATCAGTCCATGCTTCTTTCACACATGGATATTTCTCATCCTCTCTTTCTCCCTCCATTCCCCTCTCTCTAAAAATAAATAAATAAAAGTTTTTTAAAAATCCTTGGGTGAGGATTAAAAAAAATTACACATATACCATGATTATTAATCTTTATTAACAAGGCATATATATGATCAAAGATCTAGTAGGAAAAAAATGAAAGTATCTAAACTGAGAGTATGACTAACTTTAAAAATATCTTTAATATCCATGAATTCTTTCCAAAGGAAAAAAACTACATATAGCTAGTGATATTGCAGTTAGAAAAGCCTTTAT
>PVKM010005219.1:0-48769 GCA_004027735.1 Carollia perspicillata
GGACACGTTCATCTAATACAAATTGGAAAATAAAGATAAGCAAATAATACAAATTTGAACACACTCATAATCTCTCCACTCAGATATAACTGCTGTAAATGCCCTTTCGACTTTCTGGGCTTTTATACATACTTTTAAAAATCATGATATGCTCTCTCTTTCACCCTACAAACATCTGGTCAACAGCACTCTTTTTTTTTTTGTCTTTACTACATCCATTTTTATATCTACTTATTAAGGTGAATAATTTTGTGTTTAAACCACATTTATTTACTCAGAAACCACACACTCACAGATAAGGAAACATCTGAAGAGCCCAGGTGTGACTACATAGAGAGGTTGAGCAATTCAAAACAAAGTGCAAAATGTAAAAACAATTACAACCAGTTTGACAGTTGTGCGTCTGTTTCCTACGGGCCCTTCTACCCACAAGTCTACCGCTGACTTCAAAGAAAAGTCAGCACAGAGGAGGTCCGGAGGATAAGGTGCAAAACCAGAATCAGACCCACGATAAGAGATTAAAGGAAGGTTGATCAAAGACCCAGCATAAAAGTGCTAGCCCATGACTCGCCTTGGCCCATGGCCCCAAAATATTCATCAGAATGGAGAGCTCTCTTTGAAGTGATTGGAAGCACCCCTGCCCAGATGAGCATTCCGGCCAAAGGGAAATTTAAAAAGGGGGCACAGGAAGGAGTTTGCAGAGTTGCTTCTTCCTATCTCTCGTCTGCATGTCCCTCACAAATTGTTTGAATGCTGCCCCTTTGATTTGCTGTCCAGATGTAAGCAGTTTAACTGTGCTGGGTGTAGAGTGAGGAATTCAGCCTCAGAAGAGAAGGATCATCTTTTTTCCTTGTGGGAGACGCAGGAGCAACAGAAGATCTGCACCCACCACTGCTCCTTTTTGTTCAGTGTGTTCAAAAGGGCATGTGGTTTTTCCAAAGAGGCAGTAAGACTCGCTCATTCTACTAATTCATTGCTTGTTCACTGCTCTCCCAACTGGGAATTTATTGCTCTTTGAGGTGTTAGGACATAAACCATTCATTTCCCCAGAGAAGGAAAGAAAATAGAAGCACTTCCCAAATGGTGGGAGCCTTTACAACATTCAGGTTAAATTTGTAAAAGTGTTTTGAAAGACAACGTTACATAAAATTGCTTAAAATGTATGCTTAGAATATCTTTAGTTAGCACTTCTTTCGGGCTCCAATTTTCTGGGTTGTCACTTTACACGATCATCTTCTATGTATTCAGGGTCTTTATTTTCACTTCCCCTGCTATCATATCTTCATTTGCTTACAAGTTCGAGGGAATTCCTTTTTCTCTCCACCTTTTTAAAATCCATTTCCTAATCTTTACCTGAGGTTCCAGGTTTCCACTGGCGGGGCTGGTGGAGCTCCAAGTTAGGCTCAGTGACACAGAACTGGGATGTGCTTTCCCTTCTTTGCCAGAACTATGGTTCAGGGGAGGAGATGATGGAGTTTCCAGCAGTAAATGATGAACATTGGATTTCTAAATGTGAAAAACATAAAGAAAGAATATTGTAGGAATTGAGGTAACACGGTCAAAGGTACAGAGGCAGAAAACGAGAAGGTGTTTCACAGCAGAAACTCAGTACATTCATTTAATTGGAGCAGTGGGCTCCCATGAGAGAAGAATGATAGAGAAGCTTCACTAGGTGTATTAGGGTTAGCATACGTGGAACCTGGATTCTATTATGAGAGTGGAAAATTGCATGCTAAATTGTGACAACAGTTCATCTGACAGGTCACAGGGTGGGTGGTGGGGAGAGAGGCTGGGGGCCTCTCTGAACTGGAAGGAGGGGAGGACGCTGGAGGGCCTGAAATGAGAACCGGTCTGACGTGCAGGAGGGGGCAGGGGAGTGTGGGCAAGGAAGGAGTTACAGGACTCATAGAGACTGAGGAATATCGTCACACAAACATACTTGCACACCTTCTACTGAGGTGCTAGGTGATGGGAATGCAATGAGGTTAGTAGATTAAGTTCATCATCAGAGTGGTTGTGAAGATAGACTAGGTAGGTATCCACAGCGAGAAACCCAAAGTAGCTTCACCTGAGCATTAAGGACTGAGTGAGGCCATGAGCTCTCAGGAAAAGAAAAATTCCCTGAAGTCTGGAGTCATGGAAGCTCCGAGGAAGAGGTGAGACAGAGCTGAACCTTGGATAGTAGGTAGAATTTGGGGAGAATGGGAGGAGGAGTCAATTGAAAGGGCAAGGTGGGTGGGGGCGGGGGAGAAGCAAAGGCGTGGGGTAGGGAAACACAGGCATCCAAGGCACATGGATCAAGTCCATTGGGTTGGAGCAGGAGTTTGTATAGAATGCAGAGAGGGAAGGGGGGAAGGTGGAGACTTTTAATTGGTCTAGTGAAGATTTCGAGGCCAAGCTAAGGAGTTGTAAATTAATGTAGGCAATGTGAAGCCACTGACATTCGAGCAAGGGAGCGGCTGGTGCCAAAGGGTGTTCTGGGAAGTTTAACCTGTGAAGGGTGTGTGGAAAGTATAAATGTAGGGAGATAGGACTAGCAAGGTGACAAGTTGGGTGACTCTAGACAGAAGAGAATGAAGATGTAAACTAGGTTGACGTTGATCATGGAAAAATTATAGAAGAGAGACAAAGTTGTTACCGACGATCCCAAAGGCAAGGGAGTAATAGAGTTTGACCCAAGGTTTCTAACCTGGAAGGCCATGAAAACAATTGCCCTGTGTATCGACATATAAAAGTCCAGGGAGAACTGGACCGGAGGCAGCCCGGAGAGATGGAGCCTGAGACAGCAGCCAAGCAAAGGGTCCAGGAGGTGGTTAGAAGTGGGGGCTTGAGCCTCAGCCGAAAAACAGACTCACCACTCCAAGGGGAAAAATTCCACACGGCACAGCAATTGTGTGCAGTTTTAATTAAATAATTTATTTAGTCAGGGATGTATTTTCAAAATCTCATTCGAGAACCTACACGCTCTCAACACAGATGAATTCTCAATTGCTCTTTTGTTTTCCTTGCAAAACAGTTCACCTTGTCTGAGAAAGAACGGCGGGGTGGGGCGGGGGGAGAGAGCAGGGGAAAGGTTTCTCTCCCTATTCCAGGTTTAGAAATTACGGGCATTGGGCCTCCTGTACATCATATTCTTCCCTTCAGTGGTAATAATTCATGTTTTATGTGTCTCTCCATCAATTGCAGCACCTAGCACAGTCTGTGTTTTGTATATTGTAAGCACTCAGGGTTGGTTGATTTGCATTTTCATCACAGTTCTCAAAGATAAAAGAGTGGACATGAGAAAAACTAACAAGAGTACAGCCAATTTTATAATGACAGAGTCTACATAAGCATGCAGATTTGATGTGAAATTTAAATTGCAAAAATTTTGTAAGCAAGGTTCAAGAAGTAATAAATGGAGCTTCCGATATGTACTAAAATGACAAAAACCCATTAACAATCCTTCATCCCTTGGAGTTTGAAAGGCATTCAAAAGTCACAACACCTTGAAGAGCAGAGTGGGCAGCTCCAATTGTCAGAATGAAGAGTGACCTTATGTTAATCCCAAACCGCACATCCAAAGCAGATATGTAGGTGTGTGTAGACACATACAATCTGAACTAGGAACTACCAAGAACCTAAGTTACTTGGGGGAGAGGGGGAGATGGAGACTTCTGGCCCAGACCTTTCAGGAATAAAACCAATCAACTGGGAGGAAAGGGAGACGATACTTAGATCTTATCCATCATCCTACCCTGAATTGACAGTTACAGGTAAGAAAAAGAAGCAGCGGGCCAGTCAACTTGCTCTTAAAGGGGAACTAAAGGGAAAGCAGCGCGCTTTCCCCCGCCCTTCCAGACTACTCAGGAAGTACCCTCTTTGTTTTCTCTCGTCCTCGGTCTGGTCTTTCAGCTGCTCGACTCATCCAGAACATGGACAACACCGTTGAGCCGTGTTCAGACTTTTTCAAATACGCCTGTGGAGGCTGGCTGAAACGCAACATTATTCCCGAGACCAGCTCCCGTTACAGTAACTTTGACATCTTAAGAGATGAACTAGAAGTCATTTTGAAAGGTTAGTGAAATTTGTGTCTGTGCATCAAAGATTTCTTTCTTACTCTATCCATTTTTTTGAGATACAACCCTTGGGTAACATGGCACAGGATTCGAGTCAGTAATCCCTCCAAATTGTGGACCACCATCTAGTCCCTTTGAGGCTGGTGGACACTGAACTGGGGATGTGGGCATCTCTTGGCACCCCTGCTTTCATGTGTAGGTACACAAACCATAAGCCCTATTATCCCTACAGATGGCATTTTTATGCTGTTATACAGGGGGAAAAAATGAAGCTATTTCCACTAACTGCTCCCTCCCTGGTCTTCCCACCACAGCCCTGTGTTGAACACATTGAAGACATTCCTAAGACTCGCCTTCCCAGAGGGGTGTATTTGTCCTGACCCAGCCAAGACACACTCCTGGGAAACTGAGAAAGTCATGTCTAGTCCCCTACTGTCCACCCTTTGTTCTTCTCCTCTGGACGTTACTTTGAGAAAACAAGTTTTGCTATTTTCTAACATCCAAACAAGTAAAACAATTCATTTAATTTGGAGCATGAACAGTACAATCACACAAAGAGAATTATTTTTCAGCCATCAAGAGGAGTATCACATTAAATTCCAAATTCCTCTGTATTCTTGTTTTTTTTTTAATCTCAATTTGAAACTAAAGTAACTTATCTGTGGCAGAGCAGTACACATCACTGTTCAAAGAAAAAAAAAAGATAATCTAGTCAAAAACACGTCCCTGTAACTTGGCTGATGAAAGTAACTCCCAGTTCTGCACTAGGAATGGTGATTAGGTAAGGGCTTTGGTTTTTCCTGTAGGGTTTTGGCATGGGAAGAGAGTGAACGTACTATACAAAGAATCAAGTTTGTTACTGAACCTATGTTGAAAATGTTAATTACTGCTGCAGATGAGCAATTATATTAATGCATTTTCCTAAATGCTCCATTTCAGATGTCCTTCAGGAGCCCAAACCTGAAGACATAGTGGCAGTGCAGAAAGCAAAAACATTGTACAGATCTTGTATAAATGAATGTAAGTGTTCCTCATTATATTTCACTAAGAGTGTGCTAAAATATGCATAGACTTCTTAATACATGTGTTTTCATTGCTTTCAAAAGCTGCTATCGATAGCAGAGGGGGAATGCCTCTACTCCAGGTGTTACCAGATATATACGATTGGCCAGTAGCCACAGAAAACTGGGAGCAAACACATGGTGAGGCAGTTTTCCTTCTTTTTTAAAAAATAATTTCCAATAAAATCGATGTTATTATATTACGGTATCATATTATGCACTAACGCTTCTAAAGATGAACTTTACCTTTCATTATTACCTTAGGCACTTCTTGGACAGCTGAGAAAGCTATTGCACAACTGAATTCTAAATATGGGAAAAAAGTCATTATTAATTTTTTTGTTGGCACTGATGATAAGAACTCCATGAACCATATAATTCATGTAAGTTTCTATGGCTGTCAGCCAAAGTTACCTTTAAATTGTAATAAAACTTCCATGCACATTGTTGTTGACGGTGAGAAATAATGCACATTTTCATTTGAATTACATGGGCAAGGTGGCAGTAAATTAATGCTCTGTCCCTGATACCTAGATTCTCAATTTTGAAAATAGATTCTTAAGGCTGTATTTTAGACATTCATCTCTCCTTTATGGTTCATTTATTTTAGATGCCTCTCCTTTCATAAAACAAGTAAAAAATGAAAGCCATCAGGCCCCTTCTCTTTGGAAAAACCGCCTGATTTCCCTGGATGTTCCTGGAAGGAGAGTGGGCTGGTTTACATACTAAGGCAGTCTGGAAACCAGACATTCCTGCTGGCCCCCAAAAGGAACATAGAGAAGGGATTTTGAACACAGTTTTGGTTCTTGCTAAAGAATGTCTGTACTTTTTTCTCAATTAAGGTAAATAAGATGCCATTCTTTTCAAATGGCTTTGTCAGAATTTTTTTTTTATGTAAGCCATTCATTTAGGTTTATCTAAGGTGTCACCTAAAACAAGATTTATACTTAAGGAGTGTGTTTGGAACAGACTGAAAAATGTATAAAGCTTTTATTCACTCTCCTGTAAAAGAAACTAAACCAAAAGTTGCAGGTCACAGAATCACATTTACGTCACTGTCGCATAAATCTTCGTGGTCAGTTATTTAAAATTATGAACAACATTGAACCCAGCTCTCTTTTACAGTGGGCCCTTTCCTCCCCTCCTAATTTCTCTCCCTGGGCTCTCAAATGCCAGCACCCGGCGTGACCATCATGAGGGGACTGTGTTTGTGAAAGAAGGAGCTGAGCTCTTCTCGTGGAGACGTCTTCTGGCTTTTCCCACGCCAGTCCTCTGCGTGATGTTTCTTTGGTCCTGACCTGGTTCTTCCTGCTAGGATTCTCGCTTTAACCCATAAATGCTCAGCTTTGGCCCTGCGCCCATCTTCTTTTTTTCTTCAAGGGCTCAAACTATTTTATTATTCAATAATAAACCAAGAAATATTTATCCATGATTGACTATATCAAACTGTTGAGTTGAACATCAAAGACATTTGACTTAAAAGTTTCCCCTGTAGCCCTGACCGGTGTAGCTCAGTGGTTTGGGCATCGTCCAGCAACGTGAAAGGTCACTCGATGGATTCCCAGTCTGATCACAAGTCTGGGTTGAAGGATCAGCCCCTGGTCAGGGTGTGTGCAAGAGGCAACCAATCCCTGTTTCTCTTTCACATCCGATGTGTCTCTCCCTGTCTTTCTCCCTCCCTTCCCCTCTTTCTAAAAATAAATAAATAAAATCTTTTAAAAAAGTTTCCCCGGTACCCACCATGCAGTGCATAAAGAGCAATCTCACAGGGCTGCGAGCATGTCCAGGTAGCTCCCTCTGGGTATGGAGTACACCACAGAGCAGGCCTGAGGTTCGTCTTCCACACGCCCAGCTGGCAGCGGAGTCTGCTGAAGGCCAGAGCAGGCAGCTTTGGAGAGAACCAGGGAGGCCTCTTCTTTATGCCCCTGGGTTAGGGGATGTCAAAAAAATCTCTGGCAAGATTCCAGCAGCTAAAAATTCTATACTTACCACAGAGGTTTTCCACCTTTTATTTTTATTGCATCCCAGTTAAGGGCGTGAGTAGAAGAGAATGTCCCCTAGGGGTGCATATTATAGAATCTCAGGAAGCGGGATATCTTGTAAATGTGTCATGTAGAACTTCCTCAGTCCTGGGTTCTCACAGGTTTTTGTTCATCTGCACCTTCTGTTCTGCATTAAAATCCTTCCCAGTATGTTTCCTGTTCAAGTTTTCTTTGGTTTTTCTCAAATATTGGTGGCACAATCTCCCAGATTACCTAACTACCCATCAGTTTAATACTTTGTAGTGTGAAAACCATTTCCTAATTATATGTCCACTCATTGTGTGATTATTACCCTTATAAACTGCAAGAGAACACTTGCTGTTTATAAGACCTTGGCTCACACATAGATAGGCATGCTGGTATTTTGTAAACTGTTCTGTATCAACTGGCTTATTTTCTTCTTTTGTATATTTTTCATAGATTGACCAGCCTCGACTTGGCCTCCCCTCCAGAGACTATTATGTATGCACTGGAATATATAAAGAGGTAAAAAAAAAAAAAAACTTAACAAAACAAAGCTACAGAATCATCTGGTGTAAACTTGTAATTAATGAAAAAAACTAAGACCAAATATGTGTTCTTTATGTTCTTTACTCTGGACAGATATTTAAAATCATACACAATAGTGAGCTCCCTTTGATAGAATGAATATTCTTGGCAGAATCAACGAAGGTATTTTTAAGGAGATTTGCAATTCTTTATTTGTATCTTGATTTTTAGTATCTGTCTATGAGCCATTTTGAAAAGTCAATTTTGAATGCTTTATTCCCCTATAAATTGGATCATTTGAAAAATGAACAGATTAATCACAGTCTAGGGCAATACCAGTGAGGACTAAGGAATGGTCCAGTCTGAGACACATCAAACTCTAGCCCCAGAGCCTTCTGATTTGACTTTCGGAGACCTACCTAGAGCATCAGGTACAGACAAACTTTTGCAGCCACTCTCTGACTTCCCCACTGGTCAGCTAGCCAAGGGCTGTCTCGCCCCACAGAACTGCTGGACGGCTGGCAGGGAGTGCTTCTTTCCATCCCCCCCGCTTCCCTTCCTCAGGCTGATGTTCACATGCTCTTGCTTGTTGACGTAAAGGAACAAGAGAAAACAACTTGACGATGTGATACATTATTAGATATTTGGGGAAGGTGTTTTTCTGTGACTGTTGTCTTCATAAGTCAGTTAAGTTTACCTTCGATGATCCTAATGGGTCACAGTATAGTGGTGTGGCTGAAATCAGCCCCTAGTTAAAATTATTAGCTAAATACGTTTATGCTGAGTATGTATTTTGCCTAATTAAATTTAAATAACACAGAATAAATTCACCGCAAACTAACTTTTTTGAGTGTTTACACAGTAGTGAAATGAAGATAAACATGTATTGTAAAAGGTCACAACAGCACCATGACGTGGGTGTGGGATTCGAGTTCTCCGCAGCCCAGTTACTGTGTGGGTTGCACCTATTGGCTTTCGCGGCTGTCCAGCTGCTTCCTATCACAGAGCCGAGGGTGGCTGAGGAATCTGGGCTCCTTTCACTCCACTTTCATCATCATCTCCTGGAATGTTTTTCGCATTTAGAGTTATGTCCTAAAACCAAATCAAATTTTTTCAGTCCTAAAAAACACATGTATTTTTTTTATTTTCACATTTCTGATACCTGGCAGTTGGTGTACATATTTAATGTGCTGAGTTTTCTTATTTGTTGTTATTTTTCCAGAAAGCTGTTGTTAAGATGATGGTGTGTTTGCGCATTTTACATTCAACACTGTCTCATAATTGAGAACAGGTTACAAATTGGTCATCATAAGCTTGATTCTGACATAAAGGCATTTTTGCTTAACTTGCAGCTTTTTCTTTGTTAGTTTTTCTAATTTGGGTTGGTTTCCAATATTTTAAAATGTTGGAAGATTTCACTTGGGAATCCAGATTTCTTGAAAATTTGGTGGAACAGGGACCCCCAGGCCCGCATTGTCACGTGGCAGCAGTTAGACCGAGCTGCCTCGTGTTGCTTCCTTTAGGCGGGTCACTTGTTCCCTAGCTTTAAGCAGTTCTTGTCTACGTGATTCATTGATTTATGTTTACTTCCTGGTCCCTCAGGCATTTGAGTTTGTAAATTAGTTGGGTCCTGGCGAAGTTTCAGTAACAAGGAGACCTGGAAACACCATAGCTCAAACAGGAGAGAAGTTCATTTCTATTTCCTGTTATAGTCCAAAGATAGGCAGGAAGTTCAGATGCGGTAGGAAGCTCCACGGCTTTCTTTGGTGTTTGACCTTAATAGTGTTTTATATAAGTCTAATTGGTCAAAGTTGGTTCACCAGTGCCTTATTCCCATTTCAGGCCACCAAGGAAAAAAAGAGAAAATGACAGACAAACCATTTCTTTTTATGCAAGCAATGAAGAAGTTGTATACATTTCATTGGTTAAAACATTCTCATGTGGCCACAACTAAATTTTAAGGAGGCTGAGAAATTCAGTCTTAAGTTGGGTAGTCACGTATATGCTTTGTTAAAATTCAGTTTGCCGGGGAAGGTTCTGTTAGCAAAAGAAGAAGGAGAGCTTGAATGCCAACAACATGTAGCAATCTCTGCCACAGCTGGCATCCGCTGGTCAGGGAAATGCTACATTTGTTGTTGAAACACAATATATTGTGTTTATAGAGTTTATTGTCCCAGAACACTCAGCAAAACAGTAATAGGACCCCAGGTAGAACTTGTCTATTGCCCCTTCCATTACATTTTTCCACTTTCACAAGAGTAGGACTTCATATGAGTAGAGTTTTTAGATGAGAAAATGATGTAGAGAACTCAGAAGCACTTACAACCTTCAAAGTTATTATCAGTCAAATTACGTGCCGTCCGATGATGTAGATTAGACTAGCAAACACACAGCACCTGCTGCCATGACGGCGTCCCATAACTATGGCTATTTGGTCGTCACACTGTTTCCTGCTGACCTCGGACCACAGAATACTTCTCAACCCAGTGCTCCAAATTCCAAGCAACATCCTTCCAGTTGAAGGCAGTTGGCATATGAGAAAAAAATCTAATTGTCATCTTGGAAATGAGTAATTACTAGAATATTTCTTTACCCTTCCCTCTTTTAAAACCCATTCTCTTGGGGAGTGTTAGGGGTAAGAGGAGTGAATTTGTTTAGGCATGCTGGGAAAAAATACAATTTTTTCCTTATTTCCCTCATGATATTCGCTACTTACCCCATTATTACCACCTGAAATTCCTCACGTAGTTTCCTCTGCATCCTCGGCCAGCTTTCAAATAAAAGCTAATTCTAGTTTGCCAGCTACCTTACTACCTTAAGTGTTTTTTTCTATTTTACTGCTTCACAGAAAAAAATGGTGAAAAGTTTAGGATGACAAGATAATATCTAGTGGAGAAGTTACGTGGTAGAGAAGTTAAAAAGCAGGAAGAAATCTTAATATCAGTGTATCAGCGTATTGCTGGTCTTCACTGATTGTCTCTCTTACTAGTTTTCACGTCTGCTATTCCCTCTGCCCGGAACTTCACACACACACAAACACACACCTGTCCAGCCCTCTTCCTCCTCTCCTTACCCTTTAAATCTAATTTCAAATTTTGCTTCCTCCTGAAGGCCTTTCTCGGAACTTTTGACTAGCTACCTCTATGTTCCTACAGTATATGGGTTTCTGTATATTTTTTTAGTTAGTGTTTTTTTTTTCCCTAGAACACTGTAAACTTGGTGGGAGCAGTGCTGTATCTCACTTATCCTTTGCTTTGCATCCAGTACCCAGCTCAGTTTCTGGCCCTTAGTAATTATCAAATAAATAGAGTAGAATCAGTGGATAAATGGTTGAGGGGGAAGATGGCAGGGAAGAAAGAAAAAGATGAGAAGAACTGAGTTTTGTTAGGGGTCCCTCCTGGTTCTCACCTGGATTCTTGAGCCAGTGTGAGCTCCGGTGCATCCATAGCTTAGGGAATATACTTCCTGAGCATCTTATAAACCGTGTACTCGTTTTCTTCTGTTCAGTCTCTGCTACAGTCAATTTGCCTGAAGTATTTACATTCAGTGAGTCTCATACTTCTGCAGACCACATTATCCTATTGAAAATAACCAAGAGATGTTTTGAAAACTGACATGAGGTCACCAACTTTATTTTTACCAAGAAAGGTGCTGTCTTTGACTAGAGAAGCCTTGCTTCTCTGCCTTCTAGGCAAGGATTTTCAAACTGTGGTGTGGAGTCTGGCTCTGTGCATCTGCCTCAGGAGCTGGAGATAAGGGAGGGTCACACCCCCTATTTGATCAAAAGCACCTTAATCTGTCCTGACCGATGCGGTTCTGTTGGTTGGGTATCATCCCACAAAGAGAAAGGTCGCCAGTTCAATTTCTGGGCAGGGCACATGCCTGGGATGCCCAGGTGGGGTGCCTGCAAGAGGCAACTGATTGATGTTTCTCTCCATCTCTTTCTCCCTCTCTAAAAATGAATAAATAAAATCTTTTTTTAAAAAAAGCACCATAAATCTCTTTGATAAAATCATTCTCTAAGCTCATTTCCCCAGGTTCTTTCTGATCCATCCTTATGGGGTGTACAGCTCCTCCAGGGAATCATCTTCCATATTTCTGAAACTTCCTGTGAACAAGAAAGCCCATTCCACTTCACAGGAGCATTTTTCCACTCCTGGTACCTTAGGAATGGAATTGTTGTGTTGTGATGTGGCAATAACCTGGTAAAATACCTCATTTCATGACACCACCACTAAATAATGAAAATAGATCATGCATTTTTTTTCAAGAACTACATTGCACCTTCTTCCTTTAAGGCAAAGCCTACTTTACTTTTGTTAAAAACCCTTTCAAACTTACTATGTGCTTTTATTCTGGTAGTTTTAAATGTTTTATTTTGAGAAATGCCTGTTGTATTCCTCTGGTTATTGTTCTAAACTTAAATACCTTAGTTCCTTTTCGTTTTCAGTACTTTACCGCTCACTTAAAGAGATGGAACGTGTCCTAAGGAAACAGAAACCAAAAGATTTACATCCTTATATTTTTTACATGACAGAGTTGTGTGTTTGCTTTAATAATTAAGTTTACTTGTGCACAGACTTTAAAACCTGAATGTGACATTAGAGGATTTAGTACAGCCTCTCATTTTACAGTGAAGGAACAAAGACCCAGAGAAGTAAAATGACTTGCTTAAAAGTCATAGATTAGAAGATCTATGTGCTAGCTAGAAACATTCATTGTAAGAAGTAGAAACCTACTCTGATTAGCTCAAATTTTGTTAAAAAATGTTTTTGCTTGTCTCACTTAACTGTGACGTTCTAGAGACAGACCAGGCATGGGTGGTCCCAGGGGTTCAGTCAAGTCATCTTGCCCTTTCTCATTCTCTAGGTTCTATTTGCTTTTGTGTTGGCTTCCTTCTTCAGCACTCTGTCTTCATGTGGCATCGAAGATAACCATTTGTAGCTTCACAATCCAGAAAAAAGACACTCCATCCATCCTAACATTTAGCAGCTTCTAAGAAGGACTCTGATTAGCCTATTCGAGACATTCACTCTTCCTTCAAACAGCCACTGTGTCCAGGAAACTGCATCCTCTGATGAACTAGTTGGTAGCGCCAACTCATCTTTATGACCCAGGAAGGGAGACCCCTAGATTGACAGTTCTACCAACAGGAAACAAAATAGAGGTTTCTGTTATAAGATAGAGGAAAAATAGCTGCTACAGCCCACTTTGCTATTTTTCTGTTTCTTGGTTTTCAATCTAGCTTTCCTTCCAGATGGTGCTGTTTCCACAAAACACCTGAGAGCAAATCTCATATACAAGTATTAATTAAGCCAGCTCATGTGCACAACACAAGTTTCCAAACAAGACTAGATAAATACCATCTTATTCCAGGGACTTCTAATGTAATATTGTTAACTCAGTGTTGTGTAGGCCAAATACGTGTATTAGGCAGAAGGCCATAAAGATATCTGTGTGAATACTGTACAAATGCATACACTAAAAAATTAACATGTCTTACCAGTCTGGATTTACCTGTGTGGTTCTTGTGGTATGAAGCTTTCTTTCCCAGGAAATAAGTAGAACTTCCTAAATGCCATGGTAGAGAAGCTGATCTCAAAATGGGTTCATCGATGAGTTTCTCATGCTGGGTTGCTCTTGTTAAAGAGACAAAGCCTGATTTCTGAGGTACTCTGATTATTTGGGGATGACTTAATGGCACACTGCTACCTTAAAAGATATACATGGTGAGATTTTAAACAGTTCTATCCCTTACAAGGGTATAAATTTCCATGCTAGGAAAATAATATTAAAGATACACATTGCCCATAAAAAGTAATCAGCCCGTTTATGAAATTTTAAAATGAAACTAGTCAACTACCTCCTGTGAGACAGTACTTGTATACTGATTCACTGAAAGGAATGATGACAATAAGATTCCTTGAAAATCACCCACTTTAAAAAAAATCTCTGAACTCAGTATTGGGGTGGATTGGGATTGGTCTCAAAGCTTCCCTTTTTTAAAATTCTTTGGCTCATCAGGCCTGTTATCTTGTCCTCCTTAAAGGGAAACCTGTAGGTTGGGAACCCAAAATGTTTGACTGTAACTGAATTACAGATCTTTTGTAGTTATGCTCTGTGTTTGTCTGAGGAGGTAGAACCAGCCAGGGTAGCGGTTTCCCGACCTGAAGACCACCTTGTGTGGGCCAGTGACCGGCTCTGTGTAGCCATACCTAATGTACGCATCCATACTCCAAGAAAGTCCGTCACGATTTGTTTTACTTGCGGACACATCAACAAAATGTCGGTTTGAGCAGATCATTTCTGGGCTAAAAGAAACATGAGAAAACCAGTGGCCCAACAGATGAGAGCCTGAGGAGGTGAGGCCAGAGTCAGAACGTAGAAGCTGTGGGATATAATGCCGTGGAGACTGGCAGGCAAGAAGGATGCAGAGTCATGAAGAAATGTAGAGCTCTTAGGAAAACTGGGGGCTCACAGAAAGTGAAAACGTTTTAGGAGTGAGGATAAAAGACTTGCAACATGGCCAGGATGGTCAGAGACTGGAACAAGATGACCAGGAGTATTCTCTAAGCTGGACCTGCTCGGGAAAGTGCACAAGCTGAGGTTGCAGCCCCGTAGGTAAGCAGGTGTAAGCTGGAGCTCAGTTAAACCCAGAAAGGATTTTGTTTGCCCACTTATCCAAAAATATAAGCTGAAAGAAACTGCTCTGGGCTTGGGCTGAAAGTAATAGTCTGATGCCATAGGAAGTGAGTGAAACTTACTTAGCATACCTAAAAATTAACTTCATTTTTTAGAATCTAACAGATATCCACTGAGCTTCTACTGTGTGACAGTTACTATTCTACGCAATAGGGAAAGCAGGGAAATAAGGCAGAAAATGTCCTTGTGCATATGGGACTCGCGTTCTACTGGGAAATGACAGACAATAAAGGAACAAGTAAATTTAAGGAAATAAGATAGATGGAGATAGTGGTTGTATGAAGGAAATAAAACAAGGTACTATAATACAAGGTTAATGACCGGAGTAGGAGTAGGTAGGTAATTTATGTATCATTTTATTAGTTTAAAAAAATTACTCTGGCTGCTTGGTTGACTTGAGCAAACAGATCCCACAGGGGAAACTGCTGACCTCATTTTGTCCTTTCTGGGAACCAGGTGACTCGTAGTCAGGAGGTTTCACCCAGGCCAGGTTTCTGTGTGAACAAAACATAAAGAAGCCTTTTAACTTGAGGCTTAGTGACTATGACGAGAGAATTCTTTGAGACTGACTCAACCAAGTTTGTAAAGAACTAAATGCAGCTTCTGAAACACAGGCAACAAACCTTAGAAGTTAAATGATAATTTCTCATGAATCCACAGGTTCTCCAAACAGTCCCCATGGCAGTCCACATTTGATCCTTTTCACTCCTGTTTCTCCATCTGTATGTCCTCTGCATGTTCCTCCAGAAAACTTCTTGTGTAACACTGCTAAATATCCCCGAGCATCAGTGGCTAGGAATAGTAGAGTTCCGGAACTTCTCAGTCACGTCATGCTTCACATTATGTCAGTTTTCTCCCTGAAAAGGGGAAGGCAGAAAATTGGTAAGATCTGGGTGTCCTGGAGTAGAATCTTTGGAAGTGAAAATCCTGGCCCACAGGTTGTCGGCACACTAGGGTACCCAAATATCAGCCAATCTGACAAGGGGGCTATCTGTTCTTCCCTGGGTCTTGCTGTTATGTTAACAAAGACTCGAAAGTTTGAAGGACAATAGTCAAATGACATTGCTTCCTTCCTCTCTGGCAACTCCAACAAATATCAGCTTTCGTATACAAGCTGGAGGAGGCAACTTCTCAACAGAACTGATGAATACATATCATTGCTTGGTCCTGCAAAATGAAGATAGTTCTAATTAGAGTAATTCATGGTGTTGGATGTTGCTAAATATCACCTCACTGATATTGCGTAATTTAAAAACTCACAAAACTGCTATTACAGATTTTACCCAACTATTGTCGTCTCTGAACCTGCTAGTATAAGCACTGGGATTTACAGTGTTTTATTTTTAAAGGAAGGCCCACATGGATATTCAGGTGGATTTCTTATTCGCAGAATTCTCTATATCAAGGCTTGAACTAAGCTGTCTTACGATTCAAAGAAGATGGCTGACTCCGGCAGTTGTCCTAATAACTAATTGCTGTCTTACTCACACACACACAAACACGACACTGAATTTCAATTTTAAAAATATGCTGCCAATGTACTATTTAAATGTCAAAATATGTGTTGATTAGTTTTTCCCCAAATTATGACAATTACAGTCATTTGGCATTTTATACATTTAGAAGTGGCTCAAGGATGGAAGTTAAAACCTTAAAGTTGAATCACATCTTGTAGAAGGGATTTAAAAGCAGCAGTAAGCCCATGTGTTCTGACAGCTGCTATATAAATTTGGAAGCTGGGGAAGATAATCAAGATATTAAGACATGATTTAATCAGTCACATTGGAATACTTGCCAGGTAATGAAGCTCATTAAAGGAAGCAGTGTATTCCAAGTAGCTGTATTAAATATCCAAGCATCCCAGAAGCTAGTGCTTCCAGTTTTCTGGGAAACTTGACCAGTGCCCCAGACTAGAAGCATCATGCATCATCCGTGCTTACCTTATGCCAGGTTCCATAGTCTTTACATACACCTATAAAGATGAAGATATTGTAGCAGAATCAGTTGGCAGAGTCAGCAAAGTGCAAGAGAACATTCTTGTTATTGTTTAAGAAAACAATATGATTCACAAAAAGCATCCCTTATAGAGTAAAAAAAATCTCAGTAGGTTGATATTGAAAAATTCAAATTGCCATTTTCTTCATAGTCAGTCACAATCCCCTGATGAATGTAGATGAATGTATATGATTTGAAGTAGTTAATTCAAAAACACTGCATGCTTATATTTTGGAATAGTTGGTCCCATGAGGTATAAACTCAGACATAATTGTTTACTTCAAAGTGAACAAGAATTATGATTACCTTTGAGTAGAAAAAGAATAGAGTTGACATAAATACACATAAAAACATTCTATTATTTTGTACCTTGGTAATTAGGTTTTAATATAGACTCACGGCTGAAAAATAGTTTGCTTTATTGAGCATCAGATCCATAAATGGAGATGCTGGTTAGACAGGCCCTGCATCACAGAGTATCCATGGAAGAGGGAGCCCTCTCCCCCAGAAATTGTTTACTTAGTGTTTAGTACAGGTCGGGGAATACCAGTATTCAAACCTTACGTAAAGGTGTCCTCTGGACTTTCAAATTGGTAATAACTCTGTACATTTTGCTCTTCTCTCTTGATAAAGCAATTTTATTTCCTTATGAGTTTTATGTTTGTTTAATTCCTTGAATGAGTCACTATAAATTCGGATTTGATTTTGTACGCGCAGTGAATGTAGCATACCCCTATCGCTGGTAATCGATTGGAAGAGCTATAAAACTCTCTTGCAGCTGTGAAAGCGTTAAGCACTGGATAGCCTTCCTTGGTATTTACCCTGCAACCAGATCCTAGAAGCATAGACGTGCCCATCAATCCCAGACTTGTGCGGCACAGCTCTTGTAATCACGTTGTCTGTCATCAAGCTGGTACTGGGAACTTGAGTTTTGAGTAAATTGTAATGAGGTGGGATCATGATTTATCCTAATTGTTGATAGACAATAATGGCTAAATGACAATGGTTTGAGATTTATGAAATTGGCATTCAGTTTTCTGGAGTTGATGCCACTCTGAACTTAAATAAGGCATTTATGTATTTTGTAAAAGTGTGATAGCGTAACTTGTTTACAGTTTACCTTCACAAAGTTAAAATGTATTTGACGATAAAAAGGAAAAAATTGGGAGTCTTAGAAGAAAGCTGATATCCAAATCTATGGTATCTTAGAAAGTTTATAGTAATGGGAGCCAACTATGGAATTAACTAAAGGCCACAGGTTTGTCTTGGAGAAGCTCATAAGAATGCAGTCTCATTAAAAAAAATACTGGTTGACCAGAAGAGACAAATATAAAGGGGTCCTGATAGTATTAATATGAGTTTGTGGCCATCTCATCATCTCATCATCATCTCATCTCACATTTATACATATGCAGAGAAAAGCTACGAAAAGGAAATTTGGTAAAGGAATAAATTACTATTTAAGAAAAATACTAGGTTAATGTTTATCTAGTATTTTATAACTGACATCTTGTTAAGACAATTTAAAATAACTTGACTGAAAGTTGAAATTGACAAAATATTCATAACCAAACGGTTATGAATCACTTAGTACTTTCAAAGCGATGCCTCATTCTTCTGCTCTGATTCAGACACATTGACTTTCTAAGAATCCATGTAGGTCATTTCTTTTAGGATTTAGGAAAGGATATCTATTTCATTGTGCTTTACCTGTTAGTAGAAATTAATATGGAATTGAAAATAAAATTTTAAGTTCAAGCCCTGTGATGAATATTTGGAAGGTTTGCCAGCAACTTACTGTTACTTATTCTTGCAGGCTTGCACAGCATATGTGGATTTTATGATTTCTGTGGCCAAATTGATCCGCCAGGAGAGAGGACTGCCCGTAGATGAGAACCAGCTTTCCCTGGAAATGAATAAAGTTATGGAATTGGAAAAAGAAATTGCCAATGTAAAACACATTACCTCTAATACACTGAATAATGTCAACCACTTCTTTTTTCTTTTTTCTCTCATAAAAGGTGCAACTCCTTAACCAAGTGATAAAAATGACTAGTTTAGTAAAGGATCATTAACTTTAAGAGAACCTTCGGAACTATAGCATTTTATAATAAATTGGGTCCCTGACATTCAAGAGACCCATTAAACTTAATAAATATTAAACTAGATACACTTGATTAATAGGTAATAATTACCTATTATAAGAGGATTACATCATAATTCTAACTACAACCTGTTGGTTGCGATGTCCTTGAGACTCAGGATATACTTGATTGCTAAACTATTCAGCAAAGTTGTTCTTGTCTTGATAGTCGCAATTTTACTTTTTTAAAAGAAGTTTATAGTGATTACAGAGATTATCTCTATTCCTTTGCTGAGGAGTGTTAGCGCCTGAATGTGGTCACGTGACTGTGATGTCACTGAGTTCAGTCTGCCTGTGGCTCAGCCCAGGGGAGGTCTTATACAGGAAGAGTAAGACACTCTGTTGAAGCAGCATCCAGGTTATTGATTGAGCCCGTGTTCAGTTTTGGTCTCACCACACAGCACCCTCTCCAACACCACAAATAACAACCTGTACTCCTAAATTCCATCTACTTGCCAATGCTATCAGAATCTTCAAGACTGAACATTTTTAAAGACAATTTTAGCTTTCCTAGTTTTAAGGAAACCAAAAATCTCCAATCAGAACCAGGCTTTGCCTGCAGTTGCAGTGAGATGAATGGAAGTTTGATGGGTTACTTGTGGCTCTGTGTGGAAAACAGAATTATTAGAGGAGGACAGTTTATTGTCCTGGGGTTTTACCACTTGCACCTTCCCAGACCATGTTCTCCTTCAGTCATCTTCAGCATTCCGGTAGTTGTATCTCAGAATTATTTGTGCCCATATTTTCTCTCTTTTAGACTCTGAGATTGGGCTGCTACCTTAGTCGTCTTTGAATCACCTATGTATCTTAACAGTGTCCAGCTTGTTGTTGCATGGAGGAGACACTCAAAAAGTAATTTTTAAAGTAAAGTTATAAATAAGTGACATAAAGAGGAAATTGGAGCAACTGTCACTGAAAAACAATTCCCATTTTAAACTTCGACCTTTTGTCTCTTCTCACTGAAAATTGCTTTTACTCATTTCGGCCACTAGTTGGAAAGTTGTTACTGCAATTTTTTTCTTTTAATTCAATGAAAAAAATAAAGTAAAACTGGATACAGTTAAGCATAGAGCACTCAACCGGTTAGGCAGGACAGTCACAGAAATACATGGTGCTGGTACTCTCCTCAGATAACTTGCAACCTAACTAGTTTTCTCTTATCTGCTTTAAATTCTTGCAAAAGCATTGTGGGTTTTTTCTTTCTTTTTTTTTTTTGTCTGAATTTTAAATGGGACACTGAATGGAAGTGGTAGATGGTGGGAGACAGGATATGAGCAATAAATTGGAAGCGACTATATTCAAAAAAGTTGTTATAATATGAAACAGACAGACACAACTGGGCTGTCCCTCAACCATGGAAGGAAGCAGGACTATGGCTTCCTTCCAAATATGGCTCATGTGGCTTGGCTGTTTTCAGAAATATAAAAAGATTTTGAGAAATTTTATATACAACACTACAGCCAAATCTTGATAATAGTTACTTAATATACTTAAAATATCTTAAATTTCACTTCTTTCTTGATATGACAAAATAAATTACAAAACAAGCACAGAACTTAAAGTATATTTGCCTATCTCACATTTCTTTTTTCCTCAAATATAGTTGTATTTTCCTAAAGAATTCTTAGTTCTAAACTAATTAACGAAAATTAAATCCACAGGCTACAGATCAACCTGAAAATCGAAATGACCCGATGCTTCTTTATAACAAAATGACCTTAGCCCAGATCCAGAATAACTTTTCACTAGAGATCAATGGGAAGGTAAGTAGCAAGTTTTATGTAGTCTGTTATTGTGCCATTTCTAAAACATAACCTCGAAACGTTAAAATGATTTCTTATTTATTGCAAAAATTGAATATCAAATGAATTTAGATCACACCGACCATATGACTTCACAACAGGACCTGAAAAAAAAATGATTTGAAACTATTATATTTATATGTAGTTAGAGGGAATTTTAAAGGTAAAAGTCTTTTAAAACAAACTCTGTAATAATGGTGGGAAGGATCATAGGAAAGGGTTTGGAAAATATTAAAATTGAAAATCCTTTTGAAAGACCGTTATATAGCCATGAGAGTTGGATAGGCAGAAAATAAATGCACTCAAGTCCCTTTTAACTCCTAAAAATATTAACGTATTCATAGAACTTGCTATGTTCTCATCAAGGCATCTATGGAGGTGTTCAGAGCCGTAATGGAGAAAAAGAACACAGGAAATAAGAGAACTGTCCTATAGATTCCACTTCTAAACAGAAATCGACGTCTTTTTGCTTAGTTGTAATTCATTAGCAAGCATGTAATTCTCTCTTTGGGGACTACTCAGGTGTACTTGTGTACTAGTTGGGGCACACAATTGAGAAGTAATGCAGCCACCATGGGAAAATCTACAAACTCCATTTGAAAAAGGCAAGATTCCAACTTTTGGCTGCTCCAAACCGAGCTTCTGAGCTGTAAAAGTTGCATGTCTACACACCCGGCATTGGCAGTGTGTTGTCTGGCTTCACCAGACCCTCTCTGATGGCTCTGTTGACCGTGACTCACTGCGCCTTTGCTGAGGCTGTAATGCGCTTTCATTCCCGGCAGGGTAGCCACTGGGATACATCATTGTTTGAGTGGCTGTTTATTAACATCCACTTCTAAAAGATAAACTCTTTATACCCACTTAAATTTTTGCATAAACCAAGGGAGATTTATTTTTAAAGCTAATTTTTTCCTCTTTTTAAAATATTTATTAGACCAAGAAGATGACATCGAGCCTAATTTCTAGCTTAGAGGCTTTGCTTTTGTTCTTAAATGGTTGGTTTAATTCTGTTATGAAAATAATCATGTTGCAGAACTAATTTCTATTCAAAACCATTTGAAACAAGGGAGGGGAAATCCCAAACAAGTATCCGACCGACAATTGTGATAATGATATTGTGATGCAGCTGACACCCTGTGTCTGACCCCTAACCGTAATTGACTGTTGGAATCAAGAAGAGAAATTCATAATTACTGAATGTTTTGTGCCTGCTTTTTTCCAGCCATTCAGCTGGTCAAATTTCACAAATGAAATTATGTCAACTGTGAATATTAATATTGCAAATGAGGAAGAAATGGTTGTTTATGCTCCAGACTATTTAACCAAACTTAAGCTCATTCTTACCAAATACTCTGCCAGGTAGGTGTATCAGAGTGCCCATGTCCTCAGAGTTTACATTTAATATCACTCTGCAGAAGCTTTGCAGCCTCATCTTTTCTGTTGCTGGGTGGTGGGTTTTTTTATACAGAGATCTTCAAAATTTAATGTCCTGGCGGTTCATAATGGATCTTGTAAGCAGCCTCAGCAGAACCTACAAGGAGTCCAGAAATGCTTTCCGCAAGGTGAAGAAACAATCTCTCTTTTCTTAAGACTTAAAACATAAAGAGGTACATGGTTGTGACGGTGCCATGTACACTGCTAGAATGTGGAGACTTTGCCAAAAGACAAAATGCCAATCGTTGATTGTTTTGCTCATATTTAGGCTATGATGGCTAGAAAAGCCAGTTTTTATGGGTTTTGTCATCCTACGTTTGTCTACTGTGGCACCATGATTGAAATTCCCTGAAAGGATATGCATTTTGTTATGTGAGCGTTCCATGAAACATACTAGCTTGGTTTCTTTCACGTGTTAAAAAGTAATCACAAGGATGTCTCAGTGAACTCTAATTTTTAGGTGTTTGTAGCACACTAGATATGCACACAGATGGACTACACTGACGTGGACAATCCCCTGAGAACACACCTACCTGGAGACAACCTCAAAGCCTTTCATTAGGCTGCACCTACATTGAAACAAACATCACTTTAGTCCTGTTGTGTGGGGCGAGGGCAGAAGGGATTGAGTGAGGAGAAATTCTAGCAAACAGTTGGTGTCCAGTACTGGATGGTGTCACGGAAAGGAAATACCTCTCAGATTGATTGAAATTTTCTTGTTTTTACCCTTTAAAAAATATAGACACATTTTTAAATTCAAGAATGTAAAAATGGTGTTTTGCTAAATCTCCCATACCTAAGTTAGTCCTCTTAGTGGTACTTAAATTTATACACATTAAGTTCTTCTAAGTACTGGAAGTTCAGGTAAAACATTAAAAAAACAAGAATGGGTTGTTTTTGTAATAGATTTCTGCCCCGATGTGTTTATTGAACATCATCTCACATGTGTGATCATGCAGTGGTAGCAGTGTTATTTTTTGTTTGTTTTGAAAGAGTATTTTTGTTGTTGTTGTTGCTTTTTTCTGAAGCTGTCTAGAAAGATATTAACGTGTGGTAACCAAAAGTTCTACGGGGACAGGTACTGAAAATGTACTTTATTTTCAGATCAGATATAAGTAAACAGTCCAATCAGATTGCATTTGATCATAAGCGAGAACCTGCCTTGTGAGGAGACGCAATGAATATTGCAAGAACTTAGGAGACGTAAAGAATAGAGTCCTGTGAAATCTGTGCTCTCGCCGTGCTCCAGCCGTCTTACTCCTGACCAAACCACCTCCTCTCTCTCTCCCGCAGGCCCTTTACGGCACCACATCAGAAACAGCGACTTGGAGGCGCTGTGCAAACTACGTCAACGGGAACATGGAAAATGCTGTGGGAAGGCTGTATGTAAATGCAGCATTTGCTGGCGAGAGTAAACATGTGGTAATGTTTTCAGCCCAGTACATTATCAGTTATTTGTTTGCATCGATAGGCAGTAACGCTCATCCATAAGTTGGCCAACATTTTATTAATTGCCAGGGAACTTCTGAATCATAATTTGCCATTATTTCACAGTAAATCTCATTCTGGTTTTGTTTCTGACCCTAATGCTATTTAGCCCACAACCAGCTGTTCTTTTTCCAGAAGCAGTAGATTGTGGAAAGAGTCACATGTTCTAGTGGCATAGTCATTTATAAACTCTTCGGTTAGCAAAATTAAACAAGAATTAGTGTTTTCTCTTTTTTAGTATTGTTCAATTACAGTCGTCCCCATTTTTGCCGCCACTGAGTTAGAGTTTTCTCAAAAACCTAAAAAGTAAACCCACATTTCCTGGAAGTGTAAGAAATGTACTCCGTTTTTCATTGTTATTGAAATGAAAACAATGGAACTTGAAGGGCTGTGAACCTATTCAAATGCTACTTCAGGTTTTACTAAACTACACATGGTAATGACGGCTAATATTTTGTTCTTCTTTTATGATAATGCAAATCATTACCTTCTAAACATGATTTTTTATTAATGGATATATTGAGACCTGTTTAATCCTAAGTATTGATAGTAGCACAAAAATTATCCACGTATATCCATTTGTTCAGGTCACAGTATGTCTATATATTTACATTATTAATATATCATTGAGTCACATAAAGACAGATTATAGTTCTATTTTTTAAAATTTGTGCTACAAAAGATTGATGAATGGCCTAAATTTGCCTTCCGTTCTTTCGGTTTGAGGTTGAAGATTTGATCGCACAGATCCGGGAAGTTTTCATTCAGACGTTAGATGACCTCACCTGGATGGATGCTGAGACCAAAAAAAAAGCTGAAGAAAAGGTAAAAAGCACAACAGGGCTAACCAGCAAAAAAGAAAATTCCTTTATAAAGAAATGTCAACTTTAAGAAAATTCAAGAAAAATATAATCAAGAATTACATAAATTTTTAATAAAAATCTGATCAAAGGCAGTGATAAAAAAAGAATTGCACAAAATAAAAGCAAGTTCCTTCAGGATATAATGTCACCAAGAACAGTTTTCATGGATAGAGTTTTTTTCTATGATTTTTACTTTCTATTTTTTCTTTGCAACCAAGCTCCTACTCTCCATGTTTAGCTCAAAACTTCAAAAGATCTCCAACTTTCCCTTTTTTAAAAGGAAGTCTTCAGAAAACAAGAGGAAAGTCTTATGTGAACAAGTGAAGAATGAAATGATACTATCAGTGGTTCACAGTTGTCCTGCTCTTATGAAAGATAACTAAAAGGCCTCTAACAACGTCAAAAATATGTGCTTAATTTTAATGCAAATTTCTAGAAAAATTTTTTAAAACATACCCCATCTAGCTTTCTATGTAATGTAGGGATAAGAAGAATACTACATTTTTGTTCAAGCACATGTGAGGTGGTGCAATATTTGAGTTTTATAAGGTGATCTGGAGTCCCTTTTACTGGGACTTGTAATATCTTGCATAAGAAGAAAGGTGAGATTTCTAAGGAAATTTTAGGTTTAAATTTACTATGATCATTTGTCTTGATAACAATGTAAAACTGGAAGGAACAACACGTCCAGTGAAAACAGTATGTGCTTTATGAGCCGTATTCACATGCAACCCGATTATTTCCCAGAGTTAAGGTGACAGGAAGAACAGACCATTTTTTGAACTGACAACGGGAGTTCAGAAACCTATTATTATGAGAAAATCAAAGCTGTAGTCTAGTTCTCTTTCGGGAATAAATCACGAGGAAGGACTATCATTTTCAGCTTCAGAGCCCTGGGTGCATTAGGTCTAGAATTTAAGCCCCCCTATATTTTCATCATTCTGACCCAGTCCTCAGAAATTTAGTCTGTACTTGCTGTATTCATGGTCTAGCTATCCGTGGCGTGGTTTCTGTTTGATGGAGCCAGTTGCATTGCTCTACATCATCATTTCCCAAGGTGGCGTCACAAAAGGAGGGACCTGCCAAATTGTTCCACAAAAGAGAGTTCCACGGTCAAAGAATTTAGGGAACACTTCCTGCAGGAAGGCTTCCCTGATCCCAACCTAGTCTAGGTTATGTGCTCCCTGGTGTGATTTTATAACACCATACCTCACACTTGGGAGTTCTTTTCATTGCCTGTCATTTTATTGCCTGCCACTGGTCTTCACAGTAAGCTCTCTGGGGGCAGGGATTTTTGCCTGGCATTGAAGCCTCAACCCCCTCACAAAGTACCTGGCTCATCAAAGTATGCTGGAGCATGCACTGAAGGGATAAATGGATGGGTTAATTCCTCCCCGTGGACACTTAGAATAACCTAGTTTGACTCCAAGAAGTCCTGCTTGATGTTATCACCACAGTATTTATCCAAAGTATTTGACAATAGATCCTTGTTATGTGGTAACTTTTATTGCAGGCAAGTTTGTGTCTCTCAGAACACTCTTTGGGGAAATGCCTTCTAGAAAAGGAAGTGCTAATGAAAGGGCGCTGATTTGTAAGGAGCTGATGGTGTGGAAACCTGTGAGAAAACGGGGTTGGCCTACCTGACTTAGTGACACATACCCTGTCCCCGCCACTGAGGAAGTCCTGGGCCAGTGAAACAGATCCGTAACAAAACCCCATCTATTTGATGGCCTAATTCCCCAGAAAAAAAAATTAATTAATTAAGTTATTTAAGAGCAATGCGAAGTGATAGAATCAAAAGTCAAGTATCTTCGAGAAAAATTTTAAAAATGGAGCAGTTGGTAAATAAGTGGTTAATCATAAAAAAATAAGGGAACCATTTTAAAATAATAAACATAAAATCGTAAATGGCAATTAGCAAGTGGTAAATATGAACTGGCATAACAAGGAAATCTCTTGCTTTTCACTTGTATGACTAATGTCATTCATTTAACTTTAAGAGGATAGGTCTACAACTTTGGAGAGCATCAAAACTCCACGAGTCAACATTCAGAAAGAATATTAATGCAGAATAGATACAAGCCCATATCCATTTTCTCAGCTGAATCAGTAAAGTGGAAAGATAATTATAAGCTGCTAGAATGGAAACTCTAAACATTAACTCTCCTGTACATTGAAGAAAAAGCCTTTCAGAGAAAATTTTCATGAAAGTACAATACCCGTGGCATATTGAATTGTCAAATTTCACTTTGGTTTTCTTGGGGAAGCTGTAGCCCTTGAGGATGGGGTGTGAGAAGCTGAATTTCAGACCAAATTTTTGTTTCTTTTGAGCCCCAGGAAGAAGCCACTTTGAAGATCTCTTTGTGTTGTCAGATACTCTTTTTTGTAAACAGTGTGAGATCAAGTTATTCAGTTGATATTCGTGGGCAAATTACAATGTTTGCATTGAAAAGTTATGCAATCTTCCTCACATTCTGTACTATAATTTTCATAGGCCTTAGCCATCAAAGAAAGAATCGGCTATCCTGATGACATTATCTCAGATGATAACAAACTGAATAAAGAGTACCAGGAGGTGAGTCTCTATGAAGACTGTGGGCTAATGTCACCTGGGGCTGGGGGCAGTGTCATTTCTAGCTTTGGAGTGGCAGTAATTATGTAAAGTAGCCCCAAACCATAGGTTTTAAATATTATATAAAGCCTTTAACACTGAAGACAGACATATGTTTGTTTTAGTTTTAGCCTTTTGTTTCATTGGCCTGGTTTGTATCTTTGTTGGTTTCTATATATTCCACTTTAAGAAGTAAGAACAACCTGGGGTCCTTCCCAGAGAGAGTGTCAAGGGCAGACATCAAAGTGTGGAACCACAGGCAGAGCTCCGACTCCTGTCTCATCCTCTATGGGCCTGAAAAGTCAGATCTTCAGGTTTCTGTCCACGTTCTAATTTGTCTTCCACTGGAAAAGCTACGTCATGCATTCTCTGTTTAAAAAGAAAACAAAAAATAATAATAGTTGAGAACCAGAGACTGTTGTATTCTCCTTTGGTAATGTAACAAGGGTAAGAGAAGAGAGATGACTGAAGTCACTGCAGAACTGATTTCAGACCTAGCTGAGGATGTTGTTGCTAACCTGTGGTCACCACAACTCCTTGAAACTTGGGTGATGACAAGGTAGTCATTGTGCAAATCAGAGATAATGGTGATTCCTAATCCACTGACTACCAGCCTCACATGGGGGCTTGCAAGCCACAGTGCCTTCTCCTCCTTTTCTGTTTGCAGAAAGGCTTGGCTGTTTCTTTTCAATGAGCTGGCTGCAGCATGTCAGTGCTGGCGGGTCCTTATAGCAGGAACCCAGTGACTAAGACCATAATACTCAGAGCTGAGCTGTGTGGGTTCAAATCCTGACTCCACCACTCAGTAACGTGCTAAGAGCATAGAATCAAAGTCAAACTCAATGGTTCAAATACCCACTCCTACATTCAGTAACTTGGGCAAGTGCACTTGTCTGTGCCTCAGTTTCCACAACTTTTAAGTGGTGGATAGCAGCCTATTTTTATAAGATTATTAAGAGGATTAAAAGAGTGTTACCTACATTTAAAATTCTTAGAATATTGCCTGGCATATAGTAGGTACTACTAAGAACATGCTATTATCCCATCTGGTATGTAAAGGTTAATATCAATATAGTAAGGCTTGCCTGACACTTGCTTTTATCTGATTAATTACAAAAGAATAGACTAAGCACTCATTGGTCTGACTAGAACTAAATCCTTCTTTGGTAAATTTTAATGTTCTCTATTAACTTTATTAACAGAATTTGGAAAAAAAATCCTTTATTGTTTTAGCAAAAGTTTTGAAGATGCTGGTATTAATATTTTCCCCCAAATCTTTTGTATAATATAGTTGAACTACAAGGAAGATGAATACTTTGAGAATATAATTCAAAATTTGAAGCTAATCCAAAATAAACAACTGAAGAAGCTTCGAGAAAAGGTGGACAAGGATGAGTATGTATATTCCAGTCTCTAATATGTTTATTCAGAAGAGGGTCCTTTCCCCTCCTTTTGGTTGGACTAAGAGAAAGAATCTGACTTAGAATACTGTTAAAAAGTATAATTGTCCTCCTTCTATGAAGTATGAATACTTTTAAGACCATCTAAGAATATTATACTAAAGATGGGTCAGGGATCTAACCAAATTTAATGTTTTTATTGAGGTGTGTTCCCAGGGAACCCAATTTCTTTGGTTTCTTTTCATTTTATTGCCCCTCCCTCTGCGTCTTTTTGGGGACCTGGTTCTCCAGAACACCTAATCCAAGTAACCCACAGCTGCTTCAAGCCTTCTCTGAGGCTTTGCTTCTATACTCAGAATTTTCTTCTAGCCACAGTCCCACCTTTCATTTCACTGGTAGGTCTGTATGTGTTATTTTGATCTCCATATATTCTGTTTTAAGAAGTAAGAAAAATACGGTGTCCTTTAAAGAGTGTCAAGGGCAGACATCAAAGTGAGGAACCACAGGCAGAGCTCCGACTCCTGTCTCATCCTCTACGGGCCTGAAAAGTCAGATCTTCAGGTTTCTGTCCACTTTCTAATTTTTCCTCAATTGGGTGAGCTATGCCATGCATTCTCTATTTAAAAAACAAAACAATCTAATGTCTGAGAACCGGAGACTGTCGTAGCCTCCTTTGGTAATGTAACAAGGGTAAGAGAGGATAGATGATTCAAGTCCCTGCAGTGCTGATTTCAGACTTAGCTGGGGGTCTGGTTGCTAACCTTTGGATCAGTGAGTCATTGGCATTACACAAGTCCGCCCCTCCCTGGATTGCCACGTGTAAACACTTCTCTCACCCTAGTGGTGGCCAAACATGAGATGTAAGCATCACTCATTCACAGCCATCGCATGCTCTTTATCTCTGTTTATTAGTGGTTCATGTTAACATTAGTGGTTAACATTAGTAGTTCATGTTAACTATTGGCTTAGTGTTTATTTTTCAACTAAATGGATGTTTCTAACATATTTACCAACTTGTGTGTTTGTGCACTTACGTCCCTAGAATTGCTTGTGTTGACATCTCACTATGTTCCTAGCCACTAGGAACAGGGACTATTCCTTTTGACCATTCAGCACAGGGCTGAATACATAGAAGATTTTCAGTTACAACAATTATTGAATGATGAGCGAGTGAAAAATAAATATACTAACTTGATTTCTGTGTAACTGACACAATAACAAACCAGTGAGGTACATGGTTCATATATGCATTCACTTATTCTTCCATGTATTTATTTAATAAACCAATATTTTGGAATACTGAGTCTAGGTGTTGTTGGGTTCTGGGAGAATCAAGGGTGAACTTTGACACCACTGCGTTACAGTACAAAAGCACAAAGTAGTGTTGAGGGGGGAGAATTCCCCCCTTTTCCCCTCTGGCGTTCTTATGGCTGGACTGATAATACAATTGACCTAAGACCAGATTAACAGAAGAAAAAGCAATTTAATACTTTTTAGTATGGGAGATCAGAAATGATACTCTGAGAAATGATGACCCAGCCAGCTTTTTGTGCCTCTTAGACAAAGAAACAGTATATTTGTGAAGAATTGACAGGACAAAGAAACTTTGGTTTTTGTATTCATTAGTGGAAAATCTAAACAAAGTTTGGGCTTGGCCAGTAAATTAGTAAAGAAATAACAAGTTTTGTTGATACCGCTTTTCGGCCCTGAATTCCTTAGCTCATGGGATAAGGGTTTCTCTCTCACCTCCCTGGAGCAAGCAGGGCACCTGTCACAGGGGAGATTTATTTCCTGCATTCAAGGAGAGAAGGGAGGGTCAGTGTGCCCTTCTTACATTGGCTGCTTGTCAGATAACTCTAATTCAAAGTAATAGATATGTCATCGTGGGATATTTTTAGGGTGGCCTGCTCTGGGCCCTGGCAGTAGGGAAGACATGATGTAATAACTGATCCACCAAGAGGGAGAGATCGTGTCAAGAAAGGTACAGAGTGCCGTGGGGCTGCTTGATGACAAGAGCGTCCCCTCCTGGGTAAACCAGTACATTTCAGTCCTTCCCCAGTGTTTTGCACCATTCAGTTATCCTGAAGGGGAGCCTGCTTTCCTTTGCTGACCTCTGCCTTTATGCTGGAGCACATGTTGTGTTGTCTGGGGCCAAAAACAGGGCTGCAGATGTCAGAGAGCCATCAGTGTCCCAGCTGACAAAGAAGGAAGGAAAATGGGTACATGTGGTTGGTGTTGTACTAGATCAACAAACATTTTCTCTAGAAACCCACACAAAGTCATCAGAAAGAATGCTCCGTGGGTTGTTAAATTTATACTCTGAGAAATTTCTTAGAAGTCTGAACATTTTTATTTCTTTAAAAAATATATATATATTTACATTTAATCACTGTTAACACTGTAAATTATCTACTGACAAATAGTGTCAATTATTCTTTATGAGAATAGCTAATATAACCTGCATCCACACGACACAAGAAGGGTTATTTATTTATTTATTTACTTATTTATTTATGCTTTAAAGGGAAAGATTGTATTATTTTTTTTTCCTTTTTGTTGCATTGGTTGGGGTGACACTGGTTAACAAAATTCTACAGGTTTCACATGCACAGTTCCACAACACATCATCTGGACACTGTATTGTGTGTTGACCACCCCCAGTGAAGTCTCCGTCCATCACCATTTAACCCCCTTCCCCTCATCCACCACCCGATGCCCCCCTCCCTCTGAGGATCACCACGCTGCATCGAGGTTCATGAATTTTCTCTCTTTTCTCTTTTTTTCTTTTTGCTCAATCCCTCTCCAGCCACCCTCTTCCCCAGACAGCTGTCAGCGGGCTCTCTATCTATGAGTCTGTCTCTATTTTCCTTGTTAGTTCATTTTGTTCATTAGATTCCATATATGAGTGAAATCATATGGTACTTGTCTTTCTCTAATTTTAAAAATGGTTGTTGAAATATTGCTTGATGTTTTCTTTTGAAGTTGATGTAGTCTCTGCTCCAAAATCATTTTGTGATATAGTTTGCTCTTTGTATGCCCTGTCATCACATGCATTGATTTGCTCTGAGTCCTTTTCTCTTTGCAATAGATAATCACAAACCAAACTTGTATATAATATTTTAATGCATGTTTGTTAGGCAGCATGCAAAGCTCAGTAGTACTTTTTGGATATTTCCCATGAGCTTCTGAGAGTCAATCACAAGTGAAATATGGCTCCTAAGGATGCCAGGCTAGTTCTTCCTTCTCCTTCCTGTCTAATGCCTGTAGACTGAACACAAGGTTTCTCAACTCCGACTGCACAGTTGAGTCATCTGGGGAGCATTAGAAATGGCACTGACTACCCAGCTAGAGCCACCACCCTAGATTCTGATGTACTTGCCTGTGGGCGGAGACCCAGGTACAGCAAGTTCCTGAATAATGTTGTTTCGTTCAACGTTATTAATGTTGATGAGATGCTTCAGTAGGAACTTTTAACCCTTGTTTATATCAACAACAAGCCTATGGTGAAATTTGTTTCATGACGCATCATTTCACCACCGTCCTAAGAACGAATGGATGTCGTTAAATGAGGACTTACTGTACTGGTATTCTTTTTAAGTACAGCATGTTACTGTATAAAACAACACCTGATAAAATCAGCCACAAAAGGAAATGATGCAATCGAGAGATGTAGTAAACATGGAATGCAGGAGGTCATTGTGGGTATGATAGAGCATACTGTTACAGCAAACTTTTTCTTTTTATGAAGTAGAAAGAGTGTACTCTAAAATGACAATAAAAAGGGTATAGTAAAGACATAAGTCAGTAACATAATCCATTATTATCACCAAGTATTATGTACTGTACATATCTGTACATGCTACATTTTTACAGTACTGGCAGCACAGAAGGGTTTTTGGACCAGCATCACCACAAACACGTGAGTAATGCGTTCTGCTGTGACATTGCCAGGCTAAGATGTCACTAGGCAATAGGAATTTTTCAGCTCTATGACAAACTTACGGGACCATCATAGAGACGGTGGCATTGACCAAAATGTTATGCACGGCGTGACCGTATATAAAATGATTTACTTTCTGTAGCATGATTATTTTCTTATAGTCCATAAAGAAAATATAAACCTGTAAAAAGAAAAAGATGTACCAGAACAAAACAAAATGAATTTTTCTTCTCTTGTTTTTAAACTTGATGCCGTTTTGTTCGTTTCTTGGAACAAAACTTTCTATAATACAATTGGGGCAGGTAGTGCCAGGGTCTATAAGTCATGGCTGTTGAGCCGTGGAGTTACTTTTACAACCTAAAGAGACTTCTTTCGTTGCTGAATCTTCCTCGCTGCTGTCCATCCACATAAAAGCACTGAGTGGCTACAGTGTGTGCGGCACACGGTGCTAATCGCTGTGGAGGACAAAGACATGAGCGAGATGTGCCCCTTGCCTGTGGAACTCATGGTCCAGTGAAAACAGGCAGGCGAGGAACAACTACTTCTGATGAAAAGTGGGATTGGTTGGTGGTAGCGCTTTTTTTAAGGCCACAGTTAAATCCTTGCTTATTAATAAAACGTTCCCTGGAAACATGTCAGCATTTCGATTAATATTGAAGGGAACAGAGGCTTCGCTAAAAACAAAACAAACAAAACAAAATGCTTGGCTCCTTTCTGCCATCCCCTTCATAGCATCAAACCTGCTGGTTTTCAGATGGGATGGTGGGAAGCCCCTGAACCAGGTGGCACCCCTGAGGCGGACAGCCCAATGTGGGTGGCTCTAGGCGGTTCTTCCTGAAAGGCCAACCCCACCAGCAGTGGCAGGGAGGTCGGCACCCTGTGAAGTGACATAGTTTTGCTCCTGGTTTGAGTCAGTACCACCCTTTTTTGTCCCACTTCTGCCTGTTACTACTTGTGGCCTTTGAAAGGCCACATGTAGTGTCCTTATTTATAAAATGAACAGGTTGGTTTAGACTGTATGGCATCTCTAAGGTCCTTTCTAGCATTTAAATTCTATGGCCCTGACTGCGAAGCTTTGATAGGAGCTGCAATGTTTTCCTCCTTGGCTTCTGCACGAGCCAAGAAGGAAAGAAGTATTCTCGAGAGGTAGGGAAGTGCCCCAGCTCTTTCTTGAATACCCCTTGTGATTTTCCCCTTTGCTGATGTTTCTAGAATCACTTTTCTGTCTAAGTAAGTCCTGTTCCAGTGAACTTCATTATCAAAAATATATGTAGTTGCGTGGGGCTGACTTGGTGAGTGAGATGGCACAGAGGCGGGCAGTAAAAGGACCTATCCAGGGTGGGCGTGCAGATGCTAGAGACTTGGGGCACAGGTGACTCTCTGTGACCGTAGACTTACGGGGAAGATTTGTGAAAACAGTGATTTGCCTCATCAGGTACCACTCAGCGAGAAAGATGGAATAGCGGGTAGACTAAACTTGAACTCCACGTGGCAGCATCTCCTGGGCGTGCTCGTGTTCTGCCTGTGCATAATACAGAGAAACTGTCATCTTTTATACTCTCTTTAAACCATCCAACTTTGCAATTTTCTAAGGTGTTTTGGAGTTACAAACAAAGCATATTTGATCAGCAAAAATATTTCCATTTTTTAATTAGCACCCGAAGAGGGTTTTGTTTTGTTTTCTTTTCAGTTAGGGAAGGAGAAGTAGGGAGGGAAGGTAAATCATTTATAGGTTGAAATGTTAAACTGAGAGAACTCTGCAGAAGAATCCTGGAACTCGTATAGCAGTGTGCCCTCCTGAGGGGGAGCTCTCCAGATGGCGCACAGCTTCCTTCCAGCCGCCGTCACTCCTCACGGCCTGCGGAAAGCACTGTCTCTCTGAGGCCCCGGCCCTCCACCCCACGCTGGTCCCACTTACTCACCACTTAAATGTGTTAAGAAGATACATCTTAGGTAGGTGTTCTTAAAATAATTTTTAAAAGGAACAAAACATAAAACATTCCTGCCTTCATGGAGTCACAATCTAATGAGCTGGACAGACAATAGACTTAAAATATTCTGTCACTGCTAAGTATTTTACGAGATGGAGAAGGTTTCAATTCTTTTCTAAAAGATTCCAAGATTATTCTAAATCACGAGAAAAGTCACCAAAAGGAAATTCTGACAGTAACGATGCACCTACCCCTAAGGCCCGAATTAGAATTTCTCTGTATTTAGCACATCGAGGTGTACACACTTGTGCCTGTACACACACATAAAGCCACTGAAGACTAAAAAGAGCGTGCTTGTGGCCAAACTCAGACCCACACACGACCAACAACGGATGACTTCTAAGAAGAAAATCAGGGTAGTGATTTCCGTTGCCTTTTGTTGAACGAGAAGTGGATTCTCTCCATTTAATGTCAGGATAGGAGCTCCAGCTCTCAGCCCTCAGGCAGAGAGATGACTCACGCAGAGCACTTCAGTTATGTTAACAACTCTTATGTGACAACGACCAGTTTAACGAGGCTCTTTGGTCCATGCTTTTGCCTTTGGAGAAAAAAAGGCACCTTACAGAACAGTGGAAAGACTTCGCTCTGTGGAGCCCAGGAGCTGGGGGGGACTGGGGGGAGGGGGCTGGTGAGGGCTCAGAGGTGGAGGGAGTAGGCATCCCTGAGTTAAGCTTTCTGCCCTGAAATTTATTCACTGTGTGGATTTAGACAACCTACATAATACCACTGTGCCTCAGTGATTCTTTTATGAACTAGGATAACATCTGCTTTTGGCCGGTTGGGTTGTTGTGTTGTGTATTGTATGACGTGCCTGCTGCATAGCATTGGTACTCGTTAAATAGTAGCTGTTTCTGTCATTGTCTGCTCACGGCGGGACTTCGGGGTGGTGTGGAGACCAGTCTTCTCAAGCCTAGTAGGCCAAGAGGGAGCCCTGTGGAGTGAAGGGGTTCAGAGCAAGCCTCCCCAGAATGAAATGCCACGGCACTCCTGTCAGGACATGCAACTTTGATGCAGATTATTTTGAGCTGAAGACAAGGCCTGAAAGACTCAGAGAAATCTTTTTACCTCCCCCTTAAGTGCATAAAAAAAAAAACAAAAAACTTTGATGAAGGCTACTACTAGAGATAACTACAGAGTGTGAGCTAGCTGTGTGGAACTCAGCCGGGACTGTTTAAATTTCTCTGGGTCCCATTGTCTGTGGGTGGCAGGGCAAACTTTTGTTTACCAGACAGTTGCTCTTCCCATCTTCCTGTGAATTGACTTTCTTCTCTTCAGAGCCCTCCTGCTTAGCTTGGGGTGCCATGCGTCTCAACTGCCTGGCTGGCTTTGGCCTTCTCAGGCCCACGTGAGGCTCCTGTACGCATGTGATTCAATTTGCTTTTGTGTTCCTGTTAATCTGCTTTATGTTAATTATTAGATCAGCCAAAAGTACTTGGAAGGATAGAGGGAAAAAATTTCCCCCCTACAGAAGCAATTTAAAAATGAGCACTTCCACTTTTAAAGAGGTTGGCGAGAAAATGGCATTCATCATTGTAATGGAATTTTACAGTTCGTTGTGTATGATTTAGATCAACAGCTTAGAGAAGGGGATTTAACTGGAGGGTGATAGGGTCCTCTTTCTCCTTAGTTTACATGGTTTTTTCCCCCCAGTTTAGTTTTAAACTAAACTATCATTTAGTTTACAAGTATCAGAAAAAAGAGTTTGATAACCATACCGTGCCTCAGTTTCTACACCTGAACATTGGATGCTTCATTTCTCTTAGGTGGATGGTTTGAAAGATAAATGAAGGTATATAGAAAGCTTGGAAGTCTGGAAGAGTTAATATTAATAAATGTAAGGAATTGCAGTGGTTACTGTGATTACAAAATGAGAATTCTCCTTTTCCGCAGCACTTGAGAAGAATAGGGAAAACCGCTGTATTGCACTGATGATTTCGGAGGAGTTCCTTTAAGACCACGAGATGCTGAGAAAGTAAACACTTTCTGTTCAGTTAACAGTTCTGTGGTTTTAAGTTTTAAAGTTACTCATGAGTGGTTGAAAGAGAAGTTTTATTCCAGGTGTTTTTGCCACCCAGTGGGGTTTATTATGTCCAGAAAGCTGTGCAATCATGCTGTCTATGTCTGCTTTTCTTCCCTGCTATAAACACGATGTTTGTGTGCTCTCCGTTTATCACCACTTAGGTTCTCAGGGTAATGAGAGCTGAAAGAGAAACACCTGGTCCCCTCTCAAGCGTGTTGCAGTTATATTTCCCATCCACGTTGTTAGCTCAGCTTTGAGGTGCATGCTGCCTGTAGCGGCCCTTCTGTGTTCCACCATTGAAAGCCCCAAAGGACAAGTTTACCTGGCAGAATCGTGTCTCAGAAATTAAAAATGAAGTTTTCTTCCTTCTTGCTTTCCCACTCTTTGCCTTATGCCACACCACACACATTTTCACTGCTACATGTGGACCCCAGGAGGCAGGAAGAGAAATCGAAGAACCTGGTGAGACCTGACTCGCGCCGCAGGTTTGGTACCTGCCCAAGAGGCTGCCAGTTCCGACCTTCACGCTCTAACGGTACCCTCGGGTAGCCAGCACTACCCATTGTTTTGGGGGAAGAGCCACCACCTTTTGGTTTTCTCTTCTGCCGTGCATTTTCTCTTTTCTGTACTGCTCTTCAGGGTCCATTTGTCTGTGTCACATAAATGGAAGCTTCTCCTGAAACTCTGAGGCTACATCCAAATCAAAAGAACGTACTGTTGTGTTACATCACCATTGAATTTGAAAATACTGTCTTTGCACTGGCTTTTTTTTTTTTTTTTTCATTTTTGAAATCTTTTAATTACAGTTTACATTCAATATTATTTTGTATTAGTTTCAGGTGTATAACATAGTGGTTAGACAATCATCTACTTCATAGAGTGTCCGCCCTGATTTTTCCAGGACCCACCTGGCACTATATATGTGTATAGTGATTACAACACTGTTGCTTATATTCCCTGTGCTGTACTTCACATCCCGTGACTATTTTGTAACTACCAATTTGTACTTTGCAATCCCTTCACTGTTGGTGCAGCTTCCTGACCACGGATTTTTGACATTGAGCCTCTAGGTGTTATCTTCACTTTATTTACGAAGTAACGATCGAATCACAGTGCTTCACGTTCCGATCATTCCCAGGGATGGTTTGTCTCAGACAAACGAATCTGGGTAGATTCCCCAGAGGGGGTCTGAGGGCACATGGTGAGATACCTGGAGGGAGAAAAGGCAAACGCTAAACACTAGTCCTCCGCGAACCTAACCACCATAATTCTAATTTTATGTAAGTACTCTGTGATTGTATATAGCTATCTATTGAAGGGACAATTCACAGTGGACATTTTAATACGTAAAACCCTCCCTGCTACAAAGTTGTAAATATTAATCAAAATGCAGCCATAGTCCTTCGAAGTAATGTAACAGAAGGGCAGAAAAGCACCAGAACAAAAGTATGACATTTATTTTTACAAAAGCAATAAACATGAGATGGGTAATATTCATTCATCTATGTCCTACTTTTGAGATCTGTTGCTGTCTAAAACGTTAGCTTCAGATGTCTAGTTTCTTACTTCTGTAATGTGCCTTTTTTTTTTAATGTTTGGGCGGGCATCTTCTGTATTTCAATATTAGCATTGTGCCTGAATCCACACCCAACAATTTGCATATTATTTGTGATTACCCATAAAGCCCATGCAGAGTATACTATCACTACATTAGAAGTTCATAAGTGAGAAACTGAAACTTAGAACAACTGAGACCTGGAAGCATATGGAATTAACTTTTATAACAATTGAAATAATTATAAACTGCTTACGCATAAAATCTACTGCTACGATTTTGGTCACACAAACAAAATCAACCTGTGTTGTATCATTTCTGATCTCTCCATTGCAGGCCGGCACTGCTGGGCTTACAAATACATGGTGTTGCTGTGAGTCACCCCAGATCATGTGGGAAGCAAGTGGAGTTTAATTAAAATAAATAAACTCATGTGCTTCTAATCATCAGCCCTCAAGAAATTAAAATATTGATGACTCGGCTGTAATTAAACTAGGGAGGACTGCTATCCCAGTCACCCCATCCTGTTTGAAGTGTTTTTCTCCACTTAAAACAACCTCAAACTAAACAAGAAACACATTGATCAACCACCCTCCCTCCCACACCCTCTATCTTCAAACTCATTTTCTTCCTAAAGAAAAATTCTCAGAAATGTTACCTGGATTTTTTTTTAAGTCCCACATCCTTTATATGAATGTCCTAGCCATGTTACTGGAGATAAAACCCATACTTGATTAGAATTTATCAGACACATTACACACAGCGCTTCCTCAGCTACTTTTAAGAGAGAAGAGTAGAACTCACATCCGACTTCCCACACCAGTTACTGAAACTGGAGCTCATTGGTGATTTGGGCCGCTGACTGTTCCGCTTACCTCACAAGGCAGAGTCTGGAAACGGTTCTGTCTTAACCTCATTGTGCTAATGACTGTGAGCTCCTTCTGTGAGCAGGATAATAATTGCCACACTAGTCGTTGCTCTGAAAGTGGAATAACCACAATGAAGTAGTCTTTAAGTGTATGCATATGTGCTGACATTTAAGAGATTAATCTGAAGTTGAAGTGTCCATTTTTCAATTAGTGTATAAGGATGCATATTACTCTATTATTAGACTAATATGTCAAGCTAATATGTATTAGTCTGTTAAGATGGGAATAATACTTCTGGTGCAGAAAAGGGCTTAATTATGATTGTTGATATGCAGTCTTTATAACATCTGAGAAGAAAGACAAGGGAACACTGGCATCTATCTTTTCGTTTAACACAACCCTCGAATTACTGTCTTGGAGCTCTGCTTCTATAGTGTAATTGAGTCTTATAGTTACTCTCATTTCCTGAACTGAAGTACAGTCTTCTGAATTCTGTGGTTGTGTTTGATGAAAGCTATAGATTCTATACAGAGCCTGAGTCATGCATACAGACAAATCTATTTAAGAACCTTGGTTTTCATTTTACAGTCATCAAACAAAAATAAACCTTTGCTCTATTAGCTGGGATGTCTCTTTTTAAAAAAATAGTTATAAACAGCAATAATCAGAGGTACATTACCTTTTTAATACACTGGCAACTGATCCAGAATTGTTGGCCATATGTAGTTAGCTAGTGTTAGGAACACAAAGTTAAATGCCTTTCAATATAATGACAATCCACTGTAATTTCTAAAGAGATACATTTCAATGGGTTTTGTACTATCAGATGCCTCTGTAAAAATTCATGCAAATAAAATAACAGATTATTGACCTGGATATGTCCTGATTTTTCAAGAAGTAGAAATACTTTTAAATGTACTTCCTTATCTAGTGAGCTGATTTTAACTTTTTCATATTTCAAACAGAAAGTTAACTTTCATCTAGGAATAGTAACAATGCTTCCATTGTGTTGAGTAGATTGAATCAAATACTGCAGTGCCATTAATAATGAGCTTTTCTATTTTCTATAGGTGGATAAGTGGAGCGGCTGTAGTCAACGCATTTTATTCTTCAGGCAGAAATCAGATAGGTAAGGTCTGTCCCTACATAATAACTCTTTATTATTCCTTTACCATTTTCAACCTGTAGTAAATTGCGTGACCAATTTATAGCACTCCCCATAAAAGCACAGCTCTTACTGATTTACTGAATATACTCTTTGAAAGTGAATTTATTTCTGTATCTCTTTTCACTGTAATTGCACATTTTTAATTAGTACAAATCATATTAAGTAGTTTTTTTAAAACATTCTCATTTTTAGCTAAATGATTTGTTTCTGAGTACTTTTTTAATTTCTAAATATTTTTTAAAGTCCCTGATATTGCTATAAAGTTATATGGACTGTAAGACTTCTGAAATATCAACATCTTCAAGTGGTTGAAGGTTCCAGGAACCAACTTCTCAGAGGTTTGATTTTCCTGGCAATTCTGTATTCTGGCTTTGGTGGAAATGGTCCTGTTTTGTCTCATCTTTTTCTAGGAGATGGCATGGGGGCTCAGAAAGTTGAAAAGTCAGTTATATTAGGTTGAAACATAGGAAATTATATTTACTTAACCACTTTTGACCCAAAGTGAAAAAACTCATGTGTTCACTAATAATAATATAGCAGAAATATGCATCGAAAGTAATACGTGAGGAAACGATATGTATAATAATTAAATGCCTGCATAGAATGTATTTTTTCTCTTGGGAGACCTTGACGTCTTTAACTTTCTCTTAAGTATCACATAAATAGGTTTGTTATTGGTGGGAAATGCGTTCTTGTGGTATTTTGAGGAAAAGAATTTCCTGAAACCCACCCAGGAGGATGAGGCTCTGTGGTACGGCTTATTGATGATGCGAAATCAAGGGGGTTCCCCTCCTGACTTCCCAGTGCCCCATCTCCATCTGTGTCGCCATGGAAGAAGCCCAGTCTTGTTGTCTTCAGCAGGCCACTGCCCAGAGTTTCTGCTCCATACTAAAGCACAGCCCAGTCCAGCCCCCGACTAGCTTCGTGTGTGCTTCCAGCTGCAGTCCGTGGCTGTGCTGTGGTGTTGGGGCTCCTCCTGGGGCCTGTGTGGAGAGGCCAGACGGCCAGGGCCCATGTGGCTGCTAAGACCCTACGGCCACGGAGAGAACAGGTTGAGTGCACTCTGTCAGTGTGGGTCATTGGGGGAGAAAGAGAGAGAGAGGGTGTGCATGTGTTTGTTCCCCTGGGATTATATTAGTTTAGATTTGGGATGGACCAGGTATCTTTTCAAAAGAACCAATCAATTTTCCAAGCTGACACGGGCTTTGGATGGGTTTACACCCTCTGGTTAGACTGACAGGCCTCTGTGATCCAGCACCTCACCCTGCAGCCCCCAACAGTCCGGTCCTGGAGGGGGAAGGGAGGAGTGTTCATCCCCCTGGCAGGCAATGCTGGGATCCCTGGGGTGTAGCTTCCTGGCTCATCAAGCAAGCTTTTCTCCTCCCAGTTTATTAAACTCGAGGTCTGAATCCCTCTGTTCCCCTTTCTTAATAATTAATAACTACCTAAATGCCAATGGCTTTTCCCCAATGCCCATATTTCCCTAAGGGTAATAGCTCCATATTTCCCTGAGGGTTTGTAGTGTATAGAAAGGCACCTAATTGATTCAATACTAGCAGAGGTATTCTAAACAGTACTGTCTTTTATTTCTAAGTGTGCTCAAGAATCAAGAGGGGAGATAATTTCAGCATTATTCTAAACTACTCGCTTCGTATCTCAGAGTCTACCCTAAGCATTGTTTTTCTTGAATTTTGTTACTAATTAGATTAAAAATGATGAAAATCCTGCAAGATTTTTACCATTGGTTATAAAACAAACTTTAAAAGAAGTTGAAAATCTTATTTTATTTGAAAATTAGATTATACCTTTCCTCATTGCTTTTAAACCTACGAAGAGTTAAATTAAGAAGTTATCTATGTCCTGGCTAGTGTGGCTCTGTGGACTGAGCACCTTGGCCTGTGGGCCTGCGGACCAAAGGGAACCAAAGGTCGCTGGTTTGATTACCCTCCAGGGCACATGCCTGGGTTGCTAGCCAGGTCATGGGAAAGGCAACTAATCCATGTTTCTCTTGCACATTGATGTTTCTCTCCTTCTTTCTCCCTCCCTTCCCCTCTCTCTAAAAGTAAGAAATAAATAAAATCTTTTCTAAAAAGTTATTTTAAAAGAAGATATTTACTACATTTTCTTTTGTAGTTTTATGGTTTTTATTTTTTGAGTCAATCTGTAATCTAGCTGGAATTTATTTTGGTATCTGACATGAAAATGATTCATAATCAGAAAAGTAAATAAGTAAGGCAGGTTCCCTCAGTTAAAATCAATTAGCTCAAACTATTTTCTAGGCTAAAACATTTCCCAGCGAGTGAAATGGCTACCTGAACTCAGACCAGAGTCCGTTTAATGATCAGCTCAGGACCCTGCAGTCTGTCCCTGGAACTGTAGTCCTAGAAACCATTCAGACCTTTTCTTAGAAGTGCCGTTATCTCCAGAGAGAGGCTGTACTTCAAAGACCTTTTGATATTCAGTAATTCCTTCAGTGTAACATCTAGTTCATTCTAGACTTGGTCTTAAATGAGATAATTAACCTTTCGTGGAATCCCAAGGCAAAGACTGGGTTGGGCTTCTTCATTCAGTCAGACTAAGGGATACAGCATCATTTTAATCCCTCTCAGGGAGGGCCCTGGGTCCGATCGGACCTGGTGCTGAGCCATCCCTACAAGCAGAGCCAGACAGAGGCTCCGTCAGACCACCCCATTTATCCCTTCAGCTATTCTCTAGAGCAGGTCTGCAGAGCTCAAGTCAAGACAGAGCTTTGTTTGGCTCTGAATCACCCTCTATTCCTGGAGCTAGCTCAAAAGTGGTCCATATCAGAGATTCCCTTATCAGAGGAGACCTGGGAATGTTTGTATTTTGTGTTCAATGCCCTCAAACCAAAGAAGCACACAGCAAAAAGAAAAGGAAGGTGCACATGGCCCAATGGTTCACAAAGAAGACTGTTACCCCGGAATTCTTAATCAAGAATTGGCTGTAACAAGCGTGCATAATATACAAGAAAGGCCTTTTAAAGATTCTTAAGATAAATTCATCGGAAGGAAATATGAAATTTAAAAAATTATTAACCTCTCTTCATATGCTTGTCTGCTAATAATAGCAGTTCAGAGAAAGGGAAAGTGTCACAGGAGAGGAAAAATCTTTGACATGAGACTTTTTCTCCTTGACAATTCATCTAAATCTTCAAAGTGGGGATTGTCTTAACTAAAAAATTGAAAATTCTGATCTCCCTCTTACTTCTTGCTAAAAGTATGTGTATTTGTGTGTATGTGTACATTCATAAACATACAACTTTTGCAACATTGGCTTAACATTGTCTTAATGGCATGGGTGTCTCATGCATCACAGAATTAGAATTGGTATAAAATAGCATGTGTCTCACAAAGGACCCTCCTACCACCCTCACACAAACACCCTGAATAAAATTGCATAAAATTTCTCATGGGATTGGTTTTGTTATGTTGTGGTAAAAAAAAAAATGGCTTGTTTTATTATCATATAGAGGGCTATATCAATAATTTCTACTTTTCAATTCATTTGCCACCTTTTGTCATAACTCACACATGCAGGCTATCTTCCGATTTTTATGCACTTCCACCGCTTCACATCCATTAAACATTAGTCGACTTCCAGAACAGTTTCAAAGCACACCAAAAGTGTGCAATGCACACACTGGCTCCCAAACCTTCCTTGCACGTTTGCTCCGTGAAGCTCTAGAAACCTTTCGTGCCAGTAGGAAAGCTGCACACGAATGTTTTGTCAACTGTTTCTCTGTGAGCTCTGGGCTCAATTCTATCATCTGAGACCTTAAAATCTTATCCGAGGAATCAGGTTAGGAGGGAAGACATTGGTGCTTTATTTATCGTCCTTTTCCATTAACAACCAAAAACTTTTTCAATTTTAGGAAGATAAATGGATTATTTATATTTAGTTTATCCACCTTGGGTAGTCTGTGACTGCCTTGAGATAATAAAATACTCTAAAATTGTCTCATTCATGCCTAAGAGTCTTGTTTTCAGACTTGAAAATTGAGAGTAAATATTTCCAAACATTTCCTATAAAAAGAATATTTAATTTTTTGTACCAAAAATTGATTTTACCTAATTGTGCTCTTGAGCTTTATATCAAAGATTCTAAAATCACACTTCTTATAACCTTACAAATATAAACCAGAGAATGAGGGGGAGGGAACAGAGAGAAGCAGCCTTTGTTTCGTGGACTAATGACTTATTTAATTAACTAACTTGTTGACATCCATGAACACAAAAAATGCGCAACTAAGCAGTTAGCTGTTATGAAGAGCTGTGAAGTCTACTAGTAACAGCAATAAAGCTAATGGGGAAAATCCTCATCACAAAGATTTAGCTGACAGAGTGAAAGGAGAAATCATAATTTGCAAAGTTGAACTTGAAGACTAGTATTTCATACGAGCCATAAAAATCTTACCATTTGCCTGAAGAATGGCATATCGGGGTATAATTAAAGCAGCGGGATCTTTACAGTTAGTGTTTAGCCTTGCTAGCACGTTTTACAAGAACATTTATATAATGGGTGGATTTTAATCAGAGTACATAGTGTGGGAGATAATGTTCACTTTAAGTTAATAAAGTACTGCACGTAATTTGTATAGTTTAAGCTAAAAATTAGCTCTTGTCACTGTTGATAGCTCAGGCAGCCACATGTGGGTATAACTTCCATCAAAATTCACCAAGGACAAAACTATTTATTGTTTTATTATTCCATCATTTTGAATCTTATAGCAATGTTGCAGTTTTTTAAAGGTCTGAAGAGCACTTAAATTGCCCAGTGTATTTTTAAAGTCTTCTGGGTAAAGAACTAATATTCATCCCCGAAACACATGCAAGGCTATGTCATACTCACCCTACCTGAAAGACAAAGAAACATTTGCTACTCTGTGTTAACTAGATGTTAAAATGGTTAAGGTCAGGGCCCTTCTCTTGTATTTCTGGTATCCCACAGAGCAATGCCCAGGGCTTTGCAAGTAATAGATGTCATACTAATGACATTTTTTGTTACAGAACATACTGTTTCAGGTATTCAGGGGATACTAGAGTTTTAAAGCATGAAAGATAAAATTACTGAATTATAAGCATTATGAACGAAAGGGAGGGCATGAGGGAAGTGTACAAGTAGGAGAGAACCATGGAACCAGTCCAGGCAGAAGATTCTGTGTTCAGTTAGAGAGCAAGGTTTTTTAGCAGGGAAGTGATAATGAGTTGCAGGATATCTGGCTGCAGGATAGATTAGATTTAGGATACATTATACTGAATACAATAGGTGGTGAGACAGGAAGTGGGAAGACCAATTAGGAAATTAATTCTGAGGCAAAGAGTGAGAGTGTGAATGAGGATGATGTCAGTCAGACTGATAGGAGGAGAAAAGGGATGGTCCTGGAAGGGAAGTATGTGATCTGGTCTTTTCCTAAGCAGACTGTGGAAGACTGTTACAGAAAGGAGGCATCTGAGATACGCGGAAAATGTTCACGTCGGGTGAATTGAGACCCTTTGCGTGCTGTTCACAGAAATAATAAAGTCAAGAGAGTGATGGCTCAGAGGGGAACATGAGGAACTTGATGTTTGAAACATGAAGTTCAGGCAGTCTATTAAGACATCTAAGTGTAGAAAGTTAGCAAGTTAATGTAGATATCAGGGTAGGCATAAAAATGGTTATTTACTAAAGTCTTTAGGACACCATAGTAAATTCATTCATTCATTCATTTATCATTGGTTAGTTATTTATTCAACCCCCTTTCTAAGCACCTAGAATGTTCCGGGCACTGTGCTAGTTTAGGTGCTGGAGACACACTGGAAAAAAATGAATTCAAGAAAACCAAACAAACATAGGTACAGACACACACCCCTGCTCCCCATGGGCAAGTAGTAGAAGTATGAGGGGTGGGGCAGTCAATAAAAAGAACAATTATGCATAAGGAAATAAACAGTCATAGGTTTCTTGATGAAAATAAAGTAAGATTATGCGATTGGGGATACCTTTGATGGAGTGGCTCTACTTAAGAAACTATGGTAAATGGATAAAATGTTAGAGATAACATTAAAATTAATGCCTGTGTTATTAAGTAACTATCTCTCCTAAGTATGTACAATGGGGAAAAGACCTTCTGTGTGAGAATGATCATTTCTGCTTTGCTCTAAACTCCTTGTAGCAAAAACGATCTTACTAGAGATCATCCAGTGAATTGTGTTTATAAATTACAGATGAATGGTGTGGCTCTGGGATAAACTCTTTGTTATTACCAACAATAAAGGGCCTGTATTTGTTTCTATCACAAAAGATTTTTGTGTATAAATAAGTGAAATGGATATACAGGGAAACAGCTTTGCAGGCAAGCAGCCAACCCCAGGCCTGCTGTCCCCCCAAAATGCCACCAATAATCCTTAATCACCTTCTCTTGTAGTCTTCCCAGCTGGCATTCTGCAGCCCCCCTTCTTCAGCGCCAACCAGTCCAACTCACTGAACTACGGGGGCATCGGCATGGTCATAGGACATGAAATCACCCATGGCTTCGATGACAATGGTAAAGTGCGCTTGACATTCCTTTGACTAAGATATAGCCTGATACACCTGATTAAGAGTTATTATAACTTACCAATACAAAAATACATTATGCATCCATGCATCATTGGCCTAATAATCACCACATGTTCAGTGTTGCTTTCAAATTGTTGCTTAGAGAGACCAGAACTTTCTAGTACTGAGCTAAGCAGTGTGTGCGTACTTCACTCTCTGATGAAATAAAGCAAATATTCACATTGAGAAAACACCAATGATAATATTTGGACTTATTTCATGATTTTTTATGTCATAGTTTTCTAGCCTTTTATGGGGCAGGGTCCATGTCTTAAAATCAGATATAAAACATGAAACAGTAAGATGCCCCTAAGCCATAAGAGTCTTAAACTGTTTGTGGTGTGACTTTTTCCTCTTCCCCACTCTCCCCTAGTTTAAGGCCTTGCTAACAGTAGGCACTTAAAATCTATCAGTCTATATACTGAAAAATAGATTTCTGATTGGTAAAATAAAGTTCAAGTTTCAATGAAATTGAGAGGAAAAGAAATAAAGGCAGGAGATACTGAAGAGCTGATAGTTGAAGTTGTGACAAAGATGAGTTTGCCAGGACAAAGAAAATAGGAAGAGAACAAAGAAAGAGAGGAAATAATTCAGCCTTAACTTGACCTTCAGAGATTCAGAGAAAGAAAGGGAAGCAGGAAGGGTCCAACTTTGGAAAGGACTTACTAAGTGTCTGTTAACCCAATTAACTATACAATAGTCCTCACAGGTGGGTACTAATACTATTTCCATTTTTTTAATGAGAAAATAAAAGTAGGGACACATAAAAGACACAAGTTACAAAGCTTGGAATTGGTGGAACCAGAATGTGCGTTCAGGTAGTTTGTCTTCATAGCCCTTTTCATACTCACTACGTCATAGATGACTATTAAAACATAATAGAGTTCAGTGTCAAAACGTATGACATATATAAAGGCTCCTATAGCTCAAAAAAGGAAAAGATCAATGTGTTGGGTTGGCCAAAAAGTCCATCACGTTTTTTCTCTATGATGGCTGTAGCAGTGCTTAGTTGTCTTTAACTTCATTCGAAACATTTTTTTTAGATTTTATTGTGACAGCTGTCATATCAGCATGCATTTAAAAAGTTGGTGAATTTTGCCCTGGCTGATGTAGCTCAGTGGATTGAGCACGGGACTGTGAAGCAAAGGGTTGCTGGTTCGATTCCCCGTCAGGGCACATGCCTGGGTTGCAGGTCAGGTCCCCAGCAGGGGACACATGAGAGGTGACCACACATTGATGTTTCTTTCCCACTCTTTCTCCTTCCCTTCCCCTCTCTCTAAAAATAAATACATGAAATATTTTTTAAAAATTAGTGAATTTTTGTGCAGCCATTTTAATATTGAAAATGAAACAAAACACGCAATATTTTTGGTGTATTATGCTTTATTACCATATTTTTTGGACTGTAAGATGCACCCCCCTCACCCTGAATTTGGGAGGATAATGGTTGTTAATGCTGCTGTTGAGTTCTGTTTACATTTACATCGGTGAAATATTATGTTATTTGTTATTAAATATTTTACCACATTTTTTGCTTCTACATTTTTTCCCTATTTTCCTCCTCTAAAACCTAGTTATGTCTTATGATCCAAAAAATACAGTATTTCAAGAAAGGTAAAAACGTAACTGAAACACAAAAGATTTGTGCAGTGTATGGAGAAGGTGCCATGACTAATCCAATGTGTCACAAGTGGTTGGTGAAGTTTCTTGGTACTATTGACATTTTTGCCAAATAATTCTTTGCCACGGGACTGTCTTATGCATTGGAAGATGTTTAGCAGCACCCGTGATCTCTACCCACTAGAAGCCTATTGGCTGCAAGAGATAGCAAACATACTCAAAATATCTAAACCAATAAAGTTATTGGTGAAAATGAAAGATATATCTTTATTTTACAGAAAAAATGTAATGAACCTTTGGGCGAACCCAATATTTAGGGTCAGGAGGAAAGGTCGCCTTTTCTTTGTGCTTGAAGCAGAGGGAAACTGAGTCCCCAACATGTCATGAGGGTTTGAGATATAAAATGAATGCCAGAACAAAAAATATCGACCTTTTAAAATCTCAAAATGTCAAGTTGAACAGACGTGGTTCAGGCGAAAAGCAACAGAAAGGAGGCATTATTTCAGGAGTGTTTATCTGGTGGCCGCAGGTGAGATCTTAGGAGCCAAGCAGGTGAGCTGTCTGAATGAGCACCAAGGCCCATCCGAGAAGAAAACCCTGGCAGTCCAGGCTCCAGCAGCTCTGCGCGAGAAAGGACAACAGTTCCTCTCGCGCTCTGCTCTCCTTCCTGTTCTCTCACCCCGTGGGATTTCAGCTCCCGCACTTTGAGTTAAAAAGATCTTACTGTAATTCTTGATGTAATGAGTTCTCACTTTACTGGAATAAATGTATTACAGGCAGAAATTTTAACAAGGATGGAGATCTTGTGGACTGGTGGTCACAACAGTCCGCAGACAATTTTAAAGAGCAGTCCCAGTGCATGGTGTACCAGTACGGAAACTTCTCCTGGGACCTAGCAGGCGGGCAGCACGTATGTCATTG